>CAUYQU010049912.1:0-120771 GCA_963574635.1 Cheracebus regulus
GGGGCCGGGCGTGGTGGCTCACGCCTGTAATCCAAGCACTTTGGAGGCCAAGGTGGGCGGATCACCTGAGGTTGGGAGTTCAAGACCAGCCTGACCAACATGGTGAAACCCTGTCTTTATTTAAAAAAAAAAAAAAGAAGAAGAAGAAGAAGGAAAAATACAATAACACACCTAAAAGAAAAGCTGGACAAGGTAGCCCCTGAATCACTGAACTGGACTGAAAAATTTTCAAGTGATCATTAATGTTGCACATTTGTTCTCTCCTTTACCACTTAAGTAATTACCTGAACAATGTTTCAGAAGCACTGGGGTCCTCAGTGTGGGTATAAACGGGCTTTCCAGGAACTTCTTCTCACCATTCCTGGGGGTTAGGAGGTGAAACCAGAATATTCAGTTAGGACTGACATGCATTTGTCATGAGTCTCCCTTTTGCCTGCAAAATCTAATGACTGGAAACCTTGCTAATTAAAACAATTTAGTGGGTGGCAGTGGCCCACACCTGTAGTCCTAGCTACCTGGGAGGCTGAGGCAGGAGGATTGCCTGATTCCAGGAGTTCGAGACCAGCCTGGGCAACACAGTGAGACCCCAATCTTTACAAATTTTTAAAAAGCATTAACCATGTGTTGTGGTGTGCACCTGCAGTCCCAGCTACTTGGGAAGCCCAGGTGGGAGGATCACTTGAGCCCAGAAGTTTGAGGTTGTAGTGAGCTGTGATTGTGCTGAGCCTGGGTGACAGAATGAGACCCTGTCTGAAAATAAATAAATAAATACAATAATAAAATTTAATTTTCGTTCTTTTAGAGACATTCCATATTGCTGATCTTAATTATCATCATTATTGCTGTTGTTATAAATTACTAGGGAATGGGCCAGGTGAGGTGACACATGCCTGTAATCCCAGCACTTTGGGAGGCCAAGGAGGGTGAAGTCGGGAGTTTGAGACTAGCCTGGCTAACATGGTGAAACTCTGTCTCTACAGAAAATACAAAAAATTAGGCGGGTGTGGTGGTGCACACCTGTAATCCCAGCTACTCAGGAGGCTGAGGCAGGAGAATCGCTTGAACCCATTAGGTGGGGGCTGCAGTGAGCCAAGATTGTGCCATTACATTCCAGCCTGGCGACAGAGAGAGACTCTGCTTCAAAAAAAAATTAAAAAATTAAATAAACTTCCAAGTCAGAGTATGTCTCTCCCATGCTCCAAACCTTCCAGGATCTCCCATATCAGTAAAGTCGATACCCCTTTCTGTGATTGACTGAGGTCTAACATCATGTGGACCCTGTCCCCTTCCTGACCCCAAAGCCTAGTCACTGCCTTGCTCCCTGGACTCTGGCCCCACAGGCCTCTCTGTTCCTCCTCGGGGTCTTCACATTTACTGTCCTGCTGCCTGGACCATTTTTACTCCAGAGATGGGTACGGCTGGATCTCACCTGATTCAGTTCTCTGATCATAGTCTGTCTTCCCTGACTCCCCGCCCCTCCTGTCATCACTCTTCAGCCTCTCAACTTGCTCTGTCTTATTGTTAGCCCTTGTCACTCTCTGAAATGCGGGTTCATTCCATGGCTGGATTGCTCGGTGTCTGCCCTCTCCGCTAGCCTGGGAGCCTTAGGAGGGTGGGGACTGTCTCATTGGCTGCCACCTTCCCAGTACCTGGTTTGCAGGAGCTCAAGCAGTATAACTTAATTTATGGTTAGGTTGGGAGGATGAAATCAGATCAGAGATATCAGAGAACGTTGGGTTTTGTTTTAGATGGAGTGTCACTCTGTCCCCCAGGCTGGAGTGCAGTGTCACGATCTCGGCTCACTGCTGTCTCTGTCTCCCAGGTTCAAGCGATCCTCCCACTTCAGCCTCCCGAGTAGCTGAGACTACAGGTGTACATCACCATACCTAGCTAATTTTTTTTTTCTGTGTATTTAGTGGAAACGAGGTTTCCCCATGTTGGCCAGGCTAGTCTTGAACTCCTGACCTCAAATGATCGGCCTCCGAAAGTGCTGGGATTAAGGGCGTGAGCCACCAAGTCTGTCCCCAAGTGCTTCTTAGCATAATCTTTTTTTCTTTTTTTTTTTTGAGATGGAGTGGCCCAGGCCAAAGGGTAGTGGCGCTACCTTGGCTCACTGCAACCTCTGCCTCCTGGGTTCAAGTGATTGTCCCACCCTAGCCTCCTGAGTAGCGCCACCACACCTGGCTAATTTTTGTATTTTCAGTAGAAACTAGGTTTCACCATGTTGGCCAGGCTGGTCTCCAACTCCTGACCTCAAGTGATCTGCCAGTCTGAGACTCCCAGAGTGCTGGGATTACAGGCGTGAGCCACTGCTCCTGGCCAGCATAATTTTTTAGCATAGTTTTTCAGTTTTCTTAAGAGTCTGCCTGCTGCAAGAGTCTGCGTGCTGGGGAGAATTCCCTGAGCAGAACCTAGGTGGGAGGACTTCTAAAGGTTCCTGGGAGCACTCTGAGGCAGGGTCTGTCTTCTGCACCAGTTTCCCCATGGCTCATAATGGCTTGTGTCATCACCATAAACGACATTAACAAAAGAAGCTTCAATAACGGCGGAATATTAATCTCACAATCTATCTGGGAGAGCTGGCCAGGTCTCAGCAATGCCCTGGGATCCTTTGACTTAACTCTACCCACACCCGTGTGTCCACCATGACCTTCCTCAAGGTCACAGAAGGGCAGCAACGGCTCCAGGCATCACGTCTCACACAACAGTGTCCTCCAAAAGAGAGGAAGGAGATGGGACACAGTTTGCTTTTTTTTTTTTTGAGATGGAGTCTTGCTCTGTTGCCAGGCTGGAGTGCCGTCGTGCAATCTTGGCTCACTGCAACCTCTGCCTCCTGGGTTCAAGTGATTCTCCTGCCTCAGCCTTCCCAGTAGCTGGGATTACAGGCGTGCACGACCATGCCCAGTTAATTTTTGTATTATTAGTAGAGACGGGGTTTCACCATGTTGGCCAGGAGGTCTCTTGACCTCATGATCCGCCTGCCTCAGCCTCCCAAAGTGCTGGGATTACAGGCTCCCAGCCCACAGTTTTCTCCTAGTAGAGAGGACAGCCTTTTCCAGAACCCCCGGCAGCCTTCTCTGATGTCTCACTGGCCATCATTGTTCCTCTGAGTCTCAGTTTCCCCAATGCTAAATGGTGGTAATAGAAGGCTGCCTCAAGAAGTTATTGGAAAGGGATGTGAGGTTTGCAGGGGAACATCCTGCACTGAGCCTGTTTGTAATAAGAGCCCTGGGAATGCAGGCAGAGGCCAAGATATGGGTAAGCTATGAAGGGAATCAGAAGCAGATCCCAGCAGGTCGCCTGCAGGCAGCTCCCAGCAGGCAGTTCCGGCCTAGACATGCTTTGATCTTGTATTCCGCTCTCTGAGATTAAGGTGGCAAACCCCAGCTGGGCCCCCTGTGGCTGTCTTGGGTTGTACTCTGTCGCTTACCATCCTGTCTGCTCAGTGTGTCTTGCTGCATTTCACTCCCAGCATTTACAGAGAAATTTGCAAATGTGTGTATTTCTTGTCTGTTCTCCCTCACCATTTTCTTACGTATTTATTTTTTAGAGATGGAGTCTCACTCTGTTGCCCAGGCTGTAGTGCAGTGGCACAATCATAGCTCACTGTGACCTCGAATGCCTGGGCTCAAGCGATCCTTGTGCCTCAGCCTCCCAAGTAATTAGGTGCCATGATGGATGGGTGCCATATGCCTGGCTAATTAAAAAAAATTTGTTTTTCATAGAGATGAAATCTTGCTTTGTTGTCCAGGCTGGTCTTGAACACCTGGCCTCAAGTGGCCCTTCCACCTTGGCCTCCTGAGTAGCTGGGACTACAGGTGTGTGCCACGACACCTGGTTAATTAAAACATTTTTTTTGGCTGGGGATGCTGGCTCACTCCTATAATCTCAGCACTTTGGGAGGCCCAGGTCGGGGAATCACTTGAGCTCAGGAGTTCCAGACTAGCCTGGCCAACATGGTAAAACCCCATTTCTACTAATGATACAGAAATTAGCCAGGTGTGGTGGCAGGCACCTTTAATCCCAGCTACTTGGGAAGCTAAGACATGAGAATCGCTTGAACCCGGGAGGTGGAGATTGCTGTGAGCCGAGATCACACCACTGCACTCCAGCCTGGGTGACAGAGTGAAACTGTTTCTCAAAAAAATAAAAAATTAAAAAATTGTTATTTGTTTTAGATATGAGGTCTTGCTTTGTTGTCGAGGCTGGTCTTGAACTCCTGGCGTCAAGTGATCCTCCCACCTCGGCTTCCCAAAGTGCTGGGATTACAGATGTGAGCATTGCACCTGGATCTCCTCACCATTTTCAGGAGGTGTAGGGGACCCGATTCTGGTCCCTTCATCCTTTGGAGCATTTTGGATGCTTTCATTTGTGTTGACTCAAAACTTTTGGAGGAAAACAGAATGGAATCTGCTCCTCATGGTGTGACTAATAGAAACCGCCTCACCTGGTTCCCCTCTTCCTGTGACACATTCCTTCCTCCATTTTACACATGTGTGATCTCTAGGGTTTGAGTATATTCTAGATTCATTGTCATGATAACACAAGAAAGAGAAAGGGGAAAGCATCTTCCAACTTGTTCACCAGACAGTTTTGGGAGTCGGAGGTGTCAGCTTAAAAAACAGAGAGAAGCTCTCTGAAAGAAAGGACAGCCAGGGCAACACAGTGAGACCTCGTCTCTAAAAAATTTAAAAATTAGCTGGGTGTGGTGGTGCATGCCTGTAGTTCCGGCTACTCCAGAGGCTGAGGTGGGAGAATGGCGTGAACCTGGGAGATCTGAGGCTGCAGTGAGGTATGATTGTGTCACTGCACTCCAGCCTGGGCAACACAGTGAGACCCTGTCTCCAACAAAAAAAGCCAAGGAAATGATATTTATTTGGGAATGGGCATTGAAACAGGAGTGTGCATGCATAGAAAACGATGTGGGTGCTCGGGGAGGTAAAGGAAGATAAGGGTTTTTAAAGGAAAAATGAGAGTTAGATCATTGTTTCGAATCAACTATCTTCGTCTACAAGTATCAGAAAACAAGGGCGGTGCCAGTTCAAGGCTGGACAGGCAGTTGCTGGGTAGACGTAAATCTATTTTTGAGTGTGTGTGAGGTGGTGGTGGACTTTGCGCAAGGTTATGGTTTTTGCAGACTTCTGTGGTCGGTGTGTGTGTGTGTGTGTGTGTGTGTGTGTGTGTGTGTGTGTGTGTGTGTGTGTGTGTGTTGAGACAGAGTCTTATTATGTTGCCCAGACTGGTCTCCAACTCAAGCAGTCCTCCTACCTTGGCCTCTCAAAGTTTGAGGATTACAGGCATGAGCCACCGCACCCGGACTGCAGCTAATTTTATCGCATTCCCTGGCGTGTCTTTTCATTCTCTAAACAGTGTTTTGCAGCGCAGAAGTTTTTACTTTTGATGCAGTCTAATTATATATCAATTTTCCTTTTTTTGTTTTGTTTTGTTTGAAATGAAGTTTTGCTCTGTCGCCCAGGCTGGAGTGCGGTGGCGTGATCTCGGCTCACTGCAACCTCCACCTCCTGGGTTCAAGCCATTCTCCTGCCTCAACCTCCCAAATTGCTGGGACTACAGTCACGCGCCACCACACCCGGCTAATATTTTGTATTTTTAGTAGAGATGGGGGTTTCACCATGTTGGCCAGGATAGTCTCGATCTTCTGACCTTATGATCCACCGGCCTCGTCCTCCCAAAGTGCTGGGATTACAGGCATGAGCCATGGTGCATGGCCCAATTTTCCCTTTTATGGATCATGCTTTTGGTGGCAATTTAAAGATCTCTTTGGCTAGCTTTAGATACTGAAGATCTTCTCATGTTTTTTTGTTTGTTTTGTTTTGTTTTGTTTGAGATGGAGTCTCGCCTTTTCGCCCAGGCTGGACTGCAGCGGCGTGATCTCGGCTCACCGCAACCTCTGCCTCCAGGTTCAAGCAGTTCTTCTGCCTCAGCCTCCTGAGTAGCTGGGACTACAGGCACCTGCTACCATGCCTTGCTAATTTTTGTATTTTTAGTAGAGACGGGGTTTCACTATGTTAGGCAGGCTGGTCTCAAACTCCTGATCTTAGGTGACCCATCCACCTCGGCCTCCCAAAGTGCTGGGGTTACAGGCAAGAGCCACCGTGCCAGCCTCTGTTTTTTTTTTTTCTAAAAGTTTTATTGTTTTCTATTTCACATTTAAGTTCATCATACATTTTGAGTTATTTTTTTCGTAAGGTGTGAGGTTTAGATTGAGGTTTATTTTTCTGGCCTATGGATGTCTCATTGTTCTAGCACCATTTGTTGAAGATGTCTCCTTTATCAAATTGCTTTTATATCTTTCTCAAAAATCATTTGGACATGTTTTTTTTTTTCTTTCTATGTTCTGCTAATACCACACAGTATTGATTATTATGACTATATAATATGTCTTGAAATCAGATAGATTGATTTTTCTCACTTTATTCTTTTTTTCCTTTTTTTTTTTTGAGACAGGTTTTGCTCTGTCGCCCAGGCTGGAGTGCAGTGGTGCAATCATAGCTCACTGCAGCCTTGACTTCTTGGGCTCGAGTGATCCTCCTGACTCAGCCTCCTAAGTAGCTGAGACTACAGGTGCATGCCACTATGCTCAGATAATTAGAAAAAAAATTTTTTTTTATTTTTTAGAGATAGAATTTTGCTACATTGCTCCGGTTCATTTCAAAGTCCTGGCCTCAAGCAATCCTCCTGCCTTCGTCTCCCAAAGTGCTGGGGTTACAGGAGTAAGCCACCATGCTCCGCCTCCAAAATTGTTTTAGATATTACAGTTCCTTTGTCTTTCCAAATAAATTTTAGAATAATCTTGTCTATGTCTACCAGAAGTCTTGATGGGATTCATTTTAATAGGAATTGCATTTAACCTATTTGGGGAGAATTGATATTTTTAGCATGAGGAGTCTTCCAATCTAAGAACTTGGTATATCTCTTCATTCACTTAGATCTGTTTTTATTTCTTCCAGCTTTCTTCATTGATTTCTTGGATATCCTGTAGTTTTGGGTATGCAAATCTTATACTTCTTTTGTTAGATTCACACCTAATTATTTTATTTTCTGAGTGATTGTCAGTAGTATTTTTTTTTTTTGGTAAAATTTGTAAAGTTGTATTTTTAATTTCTATGTCCACATGTTCCTTGCTAGTTTATAAAAATACAATAGATATTTAGATGTGGATCTCACATCCTGTGGTGTTGCTGAACTTACTAGTTCTGGAAGGCTTTTTGTAGATTCCCTGAGATTTGCTATGAAGGCAGTCATGTCATTTGCCAATAGAGACAGTCTTATTTCTTCCTTTTTGATCTGTATGCCTTTTATTTTATTTGAGACAGAGCCTCTGTTGCCAGGCTGGAGTGCAGTGGTGCGATCTCAGCTCACTGCAACCTCCACCTCCTGGGTTCAAGCGGTTCTCCAGCCTCAGCAGTAGCTGGGATTACAGGTGCCCACCACCATGTCCACTGTTTTTTTTTTTTTTTTTTTTTTTTTTTTCCGTATTTTTAGTAGAGATGGGGTTTTGCCATGTGGGCCAGGCTGGTCTTAAATTCCTGGCCTCAAGTAATCTGCCCGCCTCGGCCTCCCAGAGTGCTGGGATTACAGGTGTGAGCCACTGTACCCAGCCTGTATGCCTTTTATTTTATTTTCTTGCCTTTGTACTAGCTAGACTTCTAGCACTATGTTGAATCAGAGTGGTGAGAGTGGAGGGAATGCTGTGTTCCCAATAAAACATTTTACTATTAAATATGTTATTAAATATAAGGTTTTCATTTTTCTTTTATTTCTTTCTGAGACGGAGTTTTGCTCTTGTTGCCCAGGCTGGAGTGCAATGGCACGATCTCAGCTCACCGCAACCTCCGCCTCCCAGGTTCAAGCAATTCTCCTGCCTCGGCCTCCCCAAGTTGCTGGGATTACAAGATGTGTCACCACGTCTGGCTAATTTTGTATTTTTAGTAGAGACAGGGTTTCTCCATGTTGGTCAGGCTGGTCTTGAACTCCTGACCTCAGGTGATCCGCATGCCTCAGCCCTTCAAAGTGCTAGGAGTACTGGTGTGAGTCACCACACCAAGACTTCTTTTTTTATTGAGACAAGGTCTCTCTCTTTTGCCCAGGCTGGAGTGCAGTGGTTCAGTCATAGCTCACTGCAGCTTGCAGCCTCAACCTCCTGGGCTCAAGCAATCCTTCCATCTCAGCCTCCCCAGTAGCTGGGACTATGAGCATGCTCCCTCACACCCGGCTAAGGTTTATATTTTTAGCAGAGACGGGGTTTTATCATGTTGCCCAGGCTGGTCTCAAACTCCTGAGTTTAGGAAGCTTCCTGCTTTGGCCTCCCAAAGTGCTGAGATTACAGAGATAAGCCACCATGCCCGGCTGTAAGGTTTTCATAGATGCTTTTTATCAAGTTAAGGGAGTTTTCCTCTTACTATTTTCCTGAGAGTTTTTTTTTTTTTTTTTTTTTTAAATCATGGATGTTGGAATTTTGTCAAATACTTTCCTTGAATTGATTGATATGATCATGTGATTTTTCTTCATTAGGCTCTTAATATGATGACTACATTGAGTAACTCTCAAGTATTGAAGCAATGTTGCTACCCTGAAATAAACTCTACTGGGTGATAATTTTGTGTTTGTTTTAGAGACGGGGTCTCATTTTGTTGCCCAGGCTGGAGTGCAGTGGTGTCATGGCTCACTGCAGCCTCGATCTCCTGAGCTCAAGCCATCCTCCTGCGTCAGCCTCCCAAGTAGCTGGGACTGCAGGTGTACACCACCATGCCTGGCTGATTTTGTAATTTTTTGAATAGTGATGAGGCCTTGCTATGTTGCCTAGGCTGGTCTTGAACTCCTGAACTCAAGTGATCCTCTTACCTCGGCCTCCTGAAGTGCTGGGATTGCATGCATAAGCCATCACACTCGACCTGATTTAGATTTTGAAGAGATCGCTAGCTTCTGTGGGAAGGATGGACATTGTCAGGGTGTGAGATGATGGTGGTTCATGCTAGGGGGATACCTGAGGACATAAAGAGAAGTGGTGTATCCAAGAGGTATTTTGGAAGTTGAGATGACAGGAATATCATGTCCCTTAATGGCAGGGAGCAATCAGGGACTACCCTAAATTCCTGGCTTGAGCAGCTGGCCGGCAGGGCACACCATTTATCGAGATGGGGACACTGGGAGGAAGCCAGGCCTGAGAGGCAGGAGCCAGCAGCTTGTGCTTCAGCTGAGTTACCTGCGAGACATCCATAGGGAAAGGGTGTCAAGTAGTAGGCTGAGTCCCAGGAAGAAGCCAGAGCTAGAGGCAGACCATATCTCAGAGATCCCAAGATGTCATTGGTAGTGTAAGAAGTGCGTTCTTTTATTAGGATTAAGAATGCCGCTGGGCTGGGTGCAGTGGCTCATGCCTGTAATCCCAGCACTTCAGGAGGCTGAAGTGGGCGGATCACCTGAGGTCTGGAGTTCGAGACCATCCTGGCCAACATGGTGAAACCCTGCCTCTACTAAAAATACATTAGCCAGGTGTGATGGTGGGTGCCTGTAATCCCAGCTACTTGGGAGGCAGAGGTTGCAGTCAGCTGAGATAGCTTGAACCTGGGGGTTCAATAGCTTGAACCTGGGGGACAGAGGTTGCGGTGAGTTGAGATCGTGCAACTGCACTCCAGCCTGGGCAACAAGAGCAAAACTCCATCTCAAAAAAAAAAAATGCTGCTGGGTCGGGTGTGGTGGCTCACGCCTATAATCCCAGCACTTTGGCAGGTTGAGGTGGGTGGATTGTTTGAGGCCAGGAGTTCGAGATTAGCCTTGCTAACACAGTGAAACCCCATTTCCACTAAAAATAGAAAAAATTAGCTACACATAGTGGTGGGTGCCTGTAATCCCAGCTACTCTGGAGGCTGAGGCTGGAGACTCGCTTGAACCTGGGAAGCAGAGGTTGCAGTGAGCTGAGATTGTGCCACTGCACTCCAGCCTGGGCGACAGAGCAAGACTCCGTCTCAAAAAAAAAAAAAAAAAAAAAATGCTGCCAAAGAAACTAGAGCTCACTGGCCGGATGTGGTGGCTCACGCCTGTAATCCCAGCACTTTGGGAGGCTGAGGCAGGAGAATCACCTGAGGTCAAGAGTTCAAGACCGGCCTGGCCAACATGGTGAAACCCCGTCTCTACTAAAAATACAAAAAATTAGCCAGGCGTGGTGGTGTGCACCTGTAACCTCAGCTACCTGGGAGGCTGAGATGGGAGGATTGCTTGAGCCTGTGAGGTGGAGGTTGCAGTGAACAAAGATCATATCACTGCACTCCAGCCCGTGTGACAGAGCCACACCCTGTATGAAAAAATAAGTAAATAAAGTCATGAGACTGGAGGTGACCTTGGAGATGAATAAAAGGAGAAGGGATACTGGCCCCAGAAGAGTCCTGGGCACCCCAGCCTTACAGGTGGGGCTTAGGAGGGGAAGCAGGTGTCCTCCTGGTGTCCTCGGGGGTGTTTCCAGAGGGAGGGTGGAAAAGGGAGAATGCACTGTCCCAAATGCTTCTGAGACACCCCATAGGATGAGGGCGGAGGAGTGATCATTGGATTTGGGGTCACTGGAGACCCTGGCAAATGCAGTTTTTGGGACGTTATGTTTCTAAACCACCAAGAATGATCCTCAGAAAGGGGAGAAAGGCTGCGGCAGGTGGGGGAAGGGCAGCTGCAGGACCAGTGCTGGGGAAGCCAAGCAGGGTGGCTCCGAGAAAGAGGGGGCCCTGGCAGAGCAGCAGCGGGAGGGAAGGCACAGCAGGGCCCGCGCAGGGGAGCCACGAGCACTGAAGGTGTCTGATTTCCGGGCTGACTCTTCCCACCAGCCCGGGAGTGCCTCAAAGGCAGGATGCTCTGTCCTCATCTCATTATTCCCAGGACTCTACTCCATGGTCCAGCACACTGAAGTGCTCAGCAATGTTCATTAAATAAACGTGTTCATCTTCTTTCAAGATGTAAACAAAATGGGTATCCGTAATATAACCACTTTCTTTGTGGATTTTCCCGTCTGGTGATCCCTCCCTTCCCTCCCTCCCTCCCTCTTCTTTCTTTTGGCTTTTTAATTTTTGAGATGGAGTCTATTGATCTATTGCCAGGCTGGAGTGTAGTGGCACAATCTCGGCTCACTGCAACCTCCGACTCTATGGTTCAAGTGATTCTCCTGCCTCAGCCTCTCGAGTAGCTGGGACTACAGGCACCCGCCACCACGCCCAGCTAATTTTTGTATTTTTAGTAGAGACGGGGTTTCATCATGTTGGCCAGGATAGTCTCAATCTCTTGACCTCATGATCCACCCACCTTGGCCTCCCAAAGTGCTGGGATTACAGGCGTGAGCCACCATGCCCAGCCTCTCTCTTTTTCCTCTTTTTCTTTCTTTCCTTCTTACTTCCTCCCTCCTTCCCTTCCTCCCTTCTTTCCTTTTTCTTTCTTTCTCCTTCGTTTCGTCTCTTTCTTCCCTCCCTCCTTCTTCTCCCTCCCTTCCTTCCTTCCCTCCCTCCTTTCTTTCTTTCTCTCTTTCTTTCTTTTTCCTTCCTTCCTTCCTTCTTTCCTCCCTCCTTCTCCTTCCCTCCTTCCCTCCTTTCTTTCTTTTTCTTTCTTTTTCCTTCCTTTCTTCCTTCCCTCCCTCCCTCCTTTCTTTCTTTTTTTCCTTCCTTCTTCCCTCCCTCTCCTTCCTTCCCTCCCTCCCTCCTCTCTTTCTCTTTTTCCTTCCTTCCTTCTTGCTTTTCTTGTTTTCTTGCTTTCTCCTTCCTCTCTCTCTCTTTCTCCCCACCCTCCAGACCTCTCTCTCTCTTCCTCCCTCCCTCCTTTCTCTCTCTCTCTCTTTTTGTAGAGACAAGGTCTTGCTCTGTCACCCAGGCTGGAGTGCAATGGCACAATCATGGCTCACTGCAGCCTCCAACTCTTGGTCTCCAGCAGTTCTTCCCCGTCAGCCTCTCAAGTAGCTGGGACTACAGGCACACGCCACCACACCCACTTAATTTCTTTTTTTTTCTTATTTTCTGTAGAGACAGGGTCTCACTATGCTGTCCAGACTAGTCTTGAACTCCTGAGCTCAAGTGATCCCCCCGCCTCTGTCTCCCAAAGTGCTGGAATTACAGGCTTGAGCCACTGTATCCAGCCTGATTGTTTTTTTTTATTATTATTGGAAAGTTGTATTGTGTGTGAGTGTGTGGGTGGGCAGAGCAGGCACCACTCCAAACTAATGCTCACTAGCAAGTATGGGGAACAAGGGTGACGCAGGGTGCCCAGCCGGTCAACAGCGGGATGTGGATGAGAATGCGGGGACCTGCCAGCTCCGAGTGGGCACACTGTGGACAGTGACCTTGCCTGGGGTTTTGCAGATGATGTGTTCACTGTTCAATTGCTCATCCAGTGTTGTCTGAGCAGTGAAGGGCCAGACACTAGTGTGTAGACAGAACACGATCCTCTCCTTGTGTGTGTATAAGGTTGGCGCAGTGAGGACATGTTCATCAGAAGCTCACAGCATTGGAAGGAGACCTGATCTGTGGGTTTCCCTTGGGAGTGACATTTAGCAGAGACCTGGGGACTAGGAGATTTCACTAGGGGAAGAAATGCTGGGGGGGGAAGAAGGAGCCCTGTTCAGGGCTGGGCGTGGTGGCTCACGCCTGTAATCCCAGCATTTTGGGAGGCTGAGGCAGGCAGATCACCTGAGGTCAGGAGTTCAAGACCAGCCTGGCCAACATCGTGAAAACCCATCTCTATTAAAAATACAAAAATTAGCCACGTGTGATGGTGGTTGCTCCCAGCTACTCAGGTGGCTGAGATGAAGAATCGCTCAAACCCAGGAGGCAGAGGTTGCAGCGAGCCTAGATGGTGCCACTGCACTCTAGCCTGGGCAACAGTGAGACTCCATCTCAAAATAAATAAATAAATAAGAAGACAGCTGTTAAGGCCATGCAGTCTGCCCTGGAGGAAGCCCCCTGCCTGGGGGAAAGCACCCTGAGCCAATCCCCTCCCTGCTGGCTGGGAGACTGGGCTGGACTGGGTGACTTTATCGGGAGGGTCAGGGACTAAAAGGCAGACAGCACAAGCCATGCTTCCGCCCCTCTGTGCCTCAGTTTCCCATCCTGGGAAATAGAAGCCCCCCTGCCTTCCTCTGGAGTGGATCACACCCCCGGCTGGGCTCTGTTCTTGGTAGTGGGGACAGTGGGTGTCACGACGCCGCCCTGTCCCCTCCCAAGCCCCTCGGTTGCCTGCTGGCCGGGGCGGGCTGGGGCTCAGGAGCCTGATAGACTTAGAAGGATGAGTCCCAGGGACTTTCGGGGTTAAGTTTTCTCCGGCCAGGCTTCCCCTGCCCTTGGCTGCCTCTCCGCCCCCTCGGAGTCCTTTGATGGCATTAGAGCCAACCTTTTCCAGATGTGCTGAGCAGAGGGGTTTGCCGGAACTCTCCGGGGCTTCGTCTGCCTCCTTCATTCCCCTCTGCCAGACGGCCCCCTGCCAGCCAGCCTCCCCCTCTGGTTGGGTCGCCTGCTGTTCAGGACGGATGCCCGTGAGGCAACACAAAGTCCTGGATTTAAGTGCTTTCTTAAAACATGGCTTTTCTTCCCTGCTTCTCCTCCTTAGCGGGACTGTTTGGGTTGAGAAGCTCACCACGGCGGCCCACCCCAAGCGGTGGGGGCTTGTTTGGGTTGTATCCACTGCCCCCACCACTGCTCCCAGGTGGACCGTGACCCTGGGCCAGGGGGCGAGGTGAGGTTTGGCAAGAGACCCTGCCCACTGGCCCCAGTGGCCCTTCTGTCTGGCACTCAGGAATGCCTAGCTTGGATTCTGGGGAGGCTTGAGGCCTCAGAAGTGCAGCGGGAAGCCTCTTTCCCTCCCTGCTGGCCCACGGCTATTAATCAAGAGATTAATAATCCCCCGACTCCCACTCTGAAACCCCCACTCTCATTTCCTGTTGAGTCTCCAGCCTGACTCGGAACCTCCCAGCCTGTTTCTCCTCGTGGGGGTCCCTGGTGAGGAAGTGGAGGCCAGGGGAGAAATTCGGGGGTGGGCATGATGGAGTCCGAGAAGGTGAATGTGCCCAGTGAGGGAGGGGGCATCTGGCTCCCCCAGGCAAAGGCTCTGGGCTGGCAGAGTCATTCTGAGCAGGCGACGCCTGGATGGTGCAATGTCCCTGCAACCCAAGACGGGACCTCGTGATGCTTTTGGGCACATCCACTTTGGAGGCCAGAGAGCCCAGACCTCCGCTTACTCACCTCCAGTGATCAGGACCTCATTCTTCCTGGGAGTCCCCTCTTTTTTTTTTTTTTTTTTTGAGTCAGTGTCACTCTGTCACCCCGGCTGGAGTGTGGTGTCACGATCTCTGCTCACTGCAACCTCCACCTCCTGAGTTCAAGCGATTCTCTTGCCTCAGCCTCCCGAGTAGCTGGGATTACAGACACCTGCCACCATGCCTGGCTAATTTTTGTATTTTCAGTAGAGACGGGGTTTCACCATGTTGGCCAGGCTGGTCTCGAACTCCTGACCTCAGGTGATCTGCCCTCCTCGATCTCCCAAAGTGCTGGGATTACAGGCGTGAACCACTGTGCCGGGCCAGAGCCACTGTGTCTTGGTTAGCCTTGCAGCTCTCAGACTGACTGCATCCAGCCACCCTGTTCATTGATTGCTTCTTTCTTTCCACCAGTCTTCACTGGGTGCAGACAATGTGCCTTGCCCTAAGCTAGGCAGGCAGTGCAGCCAGTGGCTCCATGGAGGAGACGGATGTCAGACAAGTAATTGCATAGATGGGTGTATAATCATAAGTGCTTAGACGACATCTGGGTTCTTTGAGGGTGTAGATTGAAGGGGCCCAGCTTGCTGTGGGTGGAAGGAATTGAGTGTGGGGTAGTCAGGGTGGGCTTCTAAGAGGAGCCAGCACTTTCACTGAGCTCTGGGAAGCTGCGAGTCAGAGACAGGGCCGTGGCACACATGGCAGGCAGGGTTCTGAATGGGGGCGGAGCTCTGAATGGGGGCGGGGTTCTGAATGGGGGTGGAGTTCTGGCTGAGGGCGGAGTTCTGAATGGGGGCAGAGTTCTGACTGAAGGCGGAGTTCTGAATGGGGGCGGAGTTCTGAATGGGGGTGGGGAGGAGCTGGTGGCCCAGGAGAGGAGGAGGGATGGCCAAGGTGGACAGTCGCCAGATGGCAGAAGTCCACAAGGTTAGGCTTAGGATTTGGGTATTGTCCTAAGATTTTTTTTCTTTTAAGAGACAGGCCCTCACTCTATTGCCCAGGCTGGAGTGCAGTGGTGCATTCACAGCTCGCTGCAGCCTCAAACTCCTGGAGTCAAGTGATCCTCCTGCCTTAATAGCTGGAACTACAGGCATGTGCCACTATGTCCCACTGATTTTTTTTTTTTAGAAGACAGGGTCTGGCTATCTTTCTCAGGTTAGTGTAATACTCCTGGACTCAAGCAGTCTTCCTACCTCAGCCTCCCAAGTACATGGGGACTATAGGCATATACCACCATGCCTGGCTAATTTTTAAATTTCTGGTAGAAATGGGGTCTTGCTATGTTGCTCAGGTTGGTCTTGAACTCCTGGCTTCAGGTGATCCTCCTGCCTTGGCCTCCCAAAGTGTTGGGATTGCAGGCATGAGCCACTGTGCCTGGGGTTGCCCTAAGATTGAAGAAAAGCTAGGAGGAGTTCAAGGAGATTTCTGCTTTTAAAACATCACTTGGGGCGAGGCACAGTGGCTCATGCTTGTAATCTCAACACCTGGGCGGCCGAGGCGGGCGGATCACCTGAGGTTGGGAGTTCGAGCCAGCCTGACTAACATAGAGAAACCCTATCTCTACTAAAAATACAAAATTAGCTGGACGTGGTGGTGCATGCTCGTAATCCAGGCATCAGAGGCCAGTCTTGTTTTTGCCTCCAAAATCTAAGAGTTGTTAAAGTCTTAGGGGTAGGAGGGACCTCCCCCACCCAGGGCTGTGTGGCACCTGGCCAGGACCTAGTCATTTGCCCTTGATGTTCCCACCAAACAACAAAATCGACACTATCATGTGGCTAGTGACTCTGCAGGGGACCTTGAGGAAGTTGATTTCTCTCCCAGAGCCTGGGTCTTCAACTGAGTGCAGCCTCAAGGCTGTCAGAGGTTAAATAAAATATGTACGCCCTGTTTTTGAGGGAGGGCCGCCCCAAACTGGATCTGCATTTTAGAAAGTTTGCCTAGGCCAGGCGCAGTGGCTCACGCCTGTGATCCCAGCACTTTGGGAGGCTGAGGTGGGTGGATCACCTGAGGTCAAGAGTTCAAGGCCAACCTGGCCAACATGGTGAAACACCATCTCTACTAAAAATTAAAAAGTTAGCCAGGCACGGTGGTGCGTGCCAGTAATCCCAGCTACTAGGGAGGCTGAGGCAGGAGAATTGCTTGAACCCAGGAGGTGAAGGCTGCAGGAAGCCAAGATCATGTCACTGCACTCCAGTCTGAGCAACGGAGCGAGACTCTGTCTCAAAACAAAAACAACAAAAAAAGAAAGTTTGCCCGACTGGACCCTAGCGGCCGGGGCTGGCAATTCTCCATGGAGATAGGAGACCAGGCTCCTCAGGTTTTTCTAAGACTGGGAGATGGGCCACAAACGTGGGACCTGTCTTGGGTATTCAGGTGACACCCAGGGGGGCTTCCAAGCTGATTCTGGCCTGTTGGGTCGGTGACACAGTGCCACCTACTGGTATGCCCTGTGCCTGCACTTGGCAGCCACTGGTCCCAGAGTGGCACAGGCCAGGCCCATGGAGTTCAGAATGAGGGGCTGAAAAAGACTGTGGCTTGGTGCAGAGGCTCTTGCCCGTAATCCCAGCACTTTGGGAAACCAAGACAGGAAGATCACCTGAGGTCGGGAGTTCGAGGTCAGCCTGGCCAACATGGTGAAACCCTGTCTCTACTAAAAATACCAAAATTAGGCTAAAAATATAAAACTACTCCTGTAATTCCAGCTACTCCGGAGGCTGAGGCGGGAGAATCACTTGAACCCAGGAGGCAGAGGTTTCAGTGAGTTGTGATTGTGCTACTGCAATCCAGCATGGGCGACAGTGTGAGACTTGGTCTCAAAGAAAAAAAAAAAAAGAAAAGAAAAAGGGGGTCAGTGGGGGTGGCGGGGGGACGATGAGCTCAGTTTCTGAATCAGGGGCCTGAGATCAGTCCCCATGTGTAGGTGGCAGGAAAAACGTTCCCCTGTACTGAAGGAACACACGATTCCTCCTGGGTTCAGATCCTAGTTCCACAATCTTGACAAAGTTGCTTAAGATCTTTGTGCCTCAGTTTCCTTACCTGAAAATCTGGAATTATAATGACATCTGTTGTTCTCAGTCAGCTTACACTGTGAGCCTGCAACTGAAGCTATTATTATATCTTTTTTTGTTTTGTTTTAAGACAGTCTCGCTCTGTCACCCAGGCTGGAGTGCAGTGGTGTGATCACAGCTCACTGCTATCTCTCCTCCCGGGTTTAAGCAATTCTTTTGCCTCAGCCTCCGAGTAGCTGGAATTACAGGTGCCCACCACCATGCCCGGCTAATTTTTTTGTGTTTTTAATAAAGATGGGGTTTCACCATGTTGGCCGGGCTGGTCTCAAACTCCTGGCCTCAGATGATCTACCTGCCTCAGCCTCCCAGCATGCTGGATTTACAGGCATGAGCCACCACACCTGGCCTATCATATCTACTTTTATTGTTCTCATTACCATCTTCATCATTCCAGGCGTGGACTGAAGTGAGAGTGTCTCGTGCATCTGGAGGGCTCCTGGCTGGTGGGTGAGGGGCCGGAGGTGACTGTTTCAGGTGGAGAAGGGCCAGCACACGTGGCTCAGAAGCCTGGACTCTCTCCTGTTGGCAGTGGGGATGGCCAAAGGGTGTGGGCAGGGAGGAATGAGGCCGGGTCTGTATTTTGCAAACCCAGCATCCATGCATCCCTCCCGCCCTCAGAGCCTCACACCAGGCATCCTGGTCTCCCCGTTATCCTCCTTATACACACCAGGAAATGGGCTCAGAGAGGTTTAGGTACCTGTGCAATGTTGTGTAGTGAATTAGGGGCAGAGCCCAAACACCCAGCTTGCATGCCTGAGCCAGGGCTCCATTTACCCCATCGAGTGGAGGTTAAGGGAGGGACCTGGGTTTTTGGCATCAGCTGTGCTCAGCAGGGTGCAAACAACAGCAGCTTGGCCCCTTCCCATGCCCCGGGCCTTGGGTGGATTCTGTAGTTTTTCTGGGCTCTCGTGGTCAGAAGGAGTAATCTCATTTCAGGAATTAATTTTAAAACTGCCATTTTTAATCTAAACGAAAGCTTCTCCTCTCTCCCAGCTGGGCCTGCTTCTGGCTGGTAGATTTGCAGCGGTGAGAGGGTTTTGAGCCCTTTCTCCTTTTCTAGGTCTTTCTTTTTCTTTCTTTCTTTTCTTTTTTTTTTATTTTTATTTTTTGAGATGGAGTCTCACTCTGTCACCCAGGCTGGAGTGCAGTGGCACGATCTCACCTCACTACAACCTCCGCCTCCCAGGTTCAAGTGATTCTTCTGCCTCAGCCCCCTGAGTAGCTGGGATCACAGATGCCCACCACCATGCCAGGCTAATTTTTGTATTTTTAGTAGAGATGGGGTTTCCCCAGTTGGCCAGGCCGGTCTTGAACTTCTGACCTCAAGTGATCCGCCTGCCTCAGCCTCCCAAAGTGCTGGGATTACAGGTCTGAGCCACCGCGCCCCACCTGTCTTTTTCACTTGCAGATGCTGATTAGGGGCCTCTTGGGGTGGGGAAGGAGGGGACCAGACAGAGGCCAGGCAGAGAGTTTCACTCAGTTGATACTACTGTCCTCTGTTGATGTGGTCCCTGAGAGTGACTTCTGTGAATTGCTGGCCCCTTCGTGGGATGCGTTCTCGGATCTCCCAGGCATGACACCTGCCCAGCCTGGACACTTCCACCTTGCGGGGGCTGGGGGCCCCGGTCTGGCTGCCCACTCAGGACTGTGCCCTCCACCTCTGACTTCCCGGGATCCTCCTTGCTGCTGGGTCACCCAGCCCCAGGTACCCCTCTCGCAAGTCCTGCTTCCTTTGCAGGGTGCTGGGGTTCCACATCTGGCTGGTGTGAAATACACACGTATGCTTCAGAGGTGAGCTGGCTACTGTGCTCTACCACCACTGTCCCCTCCAAGCTAGAGTCAGAGCCCTCCCCGGCTCCCGTGGCCCCCAGACTGGGGAAGGGGTATTGTACTCTCCTTGGAGTCCTCTTGGGGGTAAGTTAGGAAGCAGCTAAATCTCCTCCCCTCTGAGGTGTTGGGTTGAGGGTCAGCACATTCTTCAGAGGAATCCCTACTCAGGACATTGCAAACCCCCACCCCTCCCTGCCGTGAGTTCTTCACTTTCTTTGTTTTCTGCCTTTCTTTCTTTCTTTT
This sequence comes from Cheracebus regulus, assembly GCA_963574635.1. Taxonomy (NCBI): domain Eukaryota; kingdom Metazoa; phylum Chordata; class Mammalia; order Primates; family Pitheciidae; genus Cheracebus; species Cheracebus regulus. The sequence goes on from CAUYQU010049912.1 coordinate 19,378, forward strand.
TTTTTTTTTTTTTTGAGGCAAAGTCTCACTCTATTGCCCAGGCTGGAGTACAGTGGTTCCATCTCGGCTCACTGCAACCGCCGCCTCCCGAGTTCAATTATTCTCCTGCCTCAGCCTGCAATCCCGAGTAGCTGGGATTACAGGCACCTGCCACCATGCCTGGCTAATTTTTTTGTATTTTTAGTAGAGATGGGGTTTCGCCATGTTGTCCAGGCTTGTCTCGAACTCCTAACCTCAAGTGATCCACCCGCCTCGGTCTCCCAAAGTGCAGGGATTACAGGCATGAGCCACTGCGCCCGGCCCACTTTCTTTTATGTAGCCTGGAGGTGGAGATGCTAAGGCTGCCAGAACCGGTTCCACTGGGCATAGCATTTGGTGCTTGGCTGGTGCAGCTCCTTGCTTTAAGGATACTGGGCACCTATGGCATTATCCTCCACCTTTGAGACCCCTCCTGAAATGGTGGGTGGATGAGCCCCATTTTTAGCATCATTGTATAACACAGCAATGAGGCATGCACGTGAATGTGAAAGTGTGTGTGAGAGTGTGTACATGTGAATATCAAGTGTGTTGATAGCTGGGCACAGTGGCTCATGTCTGTAATCCCAACACTTTGGGAAGCTGAGGTGGGAGAATCACTTGAGCTCAGGAGTTCAAGACCAGCCTGGGGGACATAGCAAGACCCATCTCTATAAAAAATTTTAACAAAAAGCTGGGCACAGTGGCTCATACCGGTAATCCCAGCACTTTGGAAGGCTGAGGCTGGTGGATTGCTTGAGGTCAGGAGTTTGAGACCAGCCTGGCCAATGTTGTGAAACCCTGTCTCAAGTAAAAATATAAAAATTAGCTGGGTGTTGTGGTACGCCTGTAATCTCAGCTACTCAAGAGGCTGAGGCAGGAGAATTGTTAGAACCCGGGAGGAGGTGGAGGAGATTGCAGTGAACCAAGATTGCACTACTGCACTCCAGCCTGGGTGACAGAGTGAGACTCTGTCTAAAAAAAAAAACTCCAAACCAAAAAACAACAACAAAAAAATTAGCTGGGCATGGTGGTGCACGCCTATAGTCTCAGCTACTTAGGAGGCTGAGGCAGGAGAATCGCTTGAACCCAGAAGATGGAGGTTGCAGTGAGCCTAGATCGTGCTGCTGCACTCTAGCCTGGGCAACAGAGTGAGACTCTGTCTCAAAAACAAAAACAAAAACAAAAAACAAAAAACAAAAGCCAACCAATCAAAAGAAAAAAAATTAGCTGGGTGTGGTGGTGCATGCCTGCAGTTCCAGCTACTTAGGAGGCTGAGGCAGAAGGATCACTTGAAGCAGGAGGTTGAGGCTGCAGTGAGCCGTGACTGCACGACTGCACTCCAGCCTGGGTGACTGAGAAACACCCTGTCTCAGAAAAAAAAAAAAGTGTGTTGGTGAGTGTATGAGTGCATATGTTTATGTGAGCATGAGCGTGTAAAAGTGTATGTGAGTGTGACAGAGTAAGTGAATGTGTGTCGGTGTGTATGTGAGCAAGTATGCACATGAGAGCATTTGAGACAGTGTCCAAGCATGCGTGTGTGTTTAGAGAGCATGTGAGTTGTGTGTGCATGTGAGTTATGTGAGTGTGTATATACATGGTTATGTTGACAAAAAGAGTCAAACTCTGAAAAGTATTTGAAGACATTTATTCTGAGCCAATATGAGTGACCATGGCCCATGACATCTCTCCCAGGAGACCCTGAGAACATGTGCTCATGGTGACCCGGCCACAGCTAGGTCTTATACATTTTAGGGGGCATAAGACATCAGTCAATACGTGTAAGATGTACAGTGGGACAACCGGAAGCTCAGGCTTCCAGGTCATAGGTGGATTCAAAGATTTTCTTTTTCTTTCTTTCTTTTTTTTGAGAGTCTAGCTCTGTCACCCACGCTGGGGTGTCGTGGTGCCATCTTGGCTCACTGCAACCTCTGCCTCCCGAGTTCGAGCAACTCTCCGGCATCAACCTCCCGAGTAGCTGGGACTTCAAGCGTCCACCACCACGCCTGGCTAACTTTTATATTTTTAGTAGAGATGGAGTTTCGCCATGTTGGCTAGGCTGGTCTCAAACTCCTGACCTCAGGCGATCTGCCTGCCTCGGCCTCCCAAAGTGTTGGGATTACAGGTGTGCGCCAACACACCTAGTCCTGGATTCAAAGATTTTCTGATTGGCAATTGGTTAAAAGAGTTTATATGAATACTTGGAATCAATAGAAAGAGAACGTCTGGGTTAAGATAAGGGTTCGTGAGAGGCCAGGCGCAGTGGCTCATGCCTGTAATCCCAGCATTTTGAGGAGCTGACATGGGAGGCTCACTTGAGCCCAGGAGTTTGAGAACAGCCTGGGCAACATGTCTAGACCCTGTCTCTACAAAATACAAAAAAATTCACCAGATGTGGTGGTGCGTGTCTGTACTTCCAGCTACTCAGGAGGCTGAGATGGGAGGATTGCTTGTGTCAGGGGAGGCGGAGGCTGCAGGGAGCCGTGATCACTCCACTGCACTCTAGCCTGGGTGACAGGTGAGACTCTGTCTCAAAAAATTTAAAAAAAAAAAAAATATATATATATATATATAAAGAGATTGTGGAGATTGAGGTTCTTTTTTTTTTTTTTTAAAGACAGTCTTGCTCCATTGCCAGGCGCCAGGCTGGAGTGCAGTGGTGCGATCTCGGCTCACTGCAATCTCTGCCTCCCGGGTTCAAGCGATTATCCTGCCTCAGCCTCCCAAGTAGCTGGGACTACAGGCCTGCACCACCATGCCCAGCTGATTTTTGTATTTTTAGTAGAGATGGGGTTTCACCATGTTGGCAAGCATGGTCTCGATCTCTTGACCTCGTGATCTGCCCGCCTTGGCCTCCCAAAGTGCTGGGATTACAGGCGTGAGCCACCAAGCCTGGCCTGATTGAGGTTCTTATTATGCAAACAGCCTCCAGATACCAGGCTTCAGAGAAAATAGAGGGTGCCTGTTTCTTGTCAGATTTTAAAAGGTATCAGACTCTTCATTGATTCTCTCCTAGATATTGAAAATGTCTAGAAAAGGGAAAGGGATTCTCTATAGAATGTAGATCCCTACTCCCTACCCCACCTCTACAACAAGAGACAGGTTTGCAGGGTGATTTCAAGACATGGTAAAGAGCTGGGCGCGGTGGCTCACGCCTGTAATCCCAGCACTTTGGGAGGCTGAGGCAGGTGCATTACCTGAGGTAAGTAGTTCAAGACCAGCTTGACCAACACGGTGAAATCCCACATTTACTAAAAAATACAAAAAATTAGCTGGGTGTGTTGGCGGGCGCCTGTAATCCCAGCTACTCAGGAGCTGAGGCAGGAGAATTGCTTGAACCCGGGAGGCGGAGGATGCAGTGAGTCAAGGTCGCACCACTGTGCTCCAGCCTGGCGGCAAAGCAACACTGTCTCAAAACAAAAGATGTGGTAAAGAAATATATTTGGGGTTTAAATATCTTGATTTTTTTCCTTATCTTCCATGCGATGTTATGCTACAGTCTGGTTGGAAAGCCAGCCACACTATATAGGGTTAAAATAAAACCCGTGTGATGAGGGTTTGTGGTTTGAAAGGTGTGACTCCCCAGACTCCTTAGATAGGAATTTGGGCAAAGGAAGGAAACGGTCAGAGTTTAGTCGTCAGGTATGTGAGCATGTTCAGCATGTTAGTGTCAGGCTCAGTGTGTGTTTATGCCAGTGTGTGAGAAGGTGCATGTGTGTGCATAATTGTGTAAGAGTATGTGGCCGGGCACAGTGACTCAGGCCTGTAATCCCAGCACTTTAGGAGGCTGAGGGGGGTGGATCACCTGAGGTCAGGAGTTCCAGTCCAGCCTGACCAACACGGAGAAACCCTGTCTTTACTAAAAATACAAAATCAGCCAAGTGTGGTGGCGCATGCCTGTAATCCCAGCTACTCCGGAGACTGAGGCAGGAGAATCACTTGAACCCGGGAGGTGGAGGTTAAGGTGAGCCCATATTGCGCCATTGCACTCCAGCCTGGGCAACAAGAGCAAGACTCCATCTCAGAAAAAAGAAAAAAATAATATGTGAATGTGAGTGTGCATGAGTGAGTCTCAGGGTGCTGAGCATGTGTTTGTGTGAGAGTGTGTGTGGAAGTGTGCATGAGTGTGTCTGTGAGTGTGAGAGCAAGTGAGTGTGTGAGCGTGTGTGTGTGTGAAAGCATGCAAGTGAGTCTGTGCAAGCAAGTGAAGCATGTGTGTGCCCGCGTGGGTGTGGATGTGGATGTGTGCATGTGCATGTATGTGAGTGTTTATTGTGCAGAGTGTATTTGTACTCTTCAGACTCAGGCTCATCATCCCATCCTGAGCCACTTGCTGTAAGGAGGGGTGACCTTGGCACTACAGCTCTGCCACCCCTGCCCAGCCCCCCATCTTGCACTGGGTTGCCCAGTTGCTCCCAAAGGTTGGGGCTTTTCTCTCCAGCTCACAACTGTGGGCACCTCTCCTGGTTATCTCTACCTCCTTACTAGAGACTTCCTACCCCAGCTGCACACAACCATGCCAGCCCCCAGCTCTCCAGGGGGAAATGGGTTTGCTGGAATGTTTACAAAAACAAGCGTAGGTTTTTGCTTTTTAAAAAAAGCAATGAGCATAGCAGGATTTTTCAGATTCAGAGCCGCACTTCTGAAATCCAATTCATCACTCATGTATTTTCCTGTCAACAATGGGTCTCCAAACATCACGCCTGCTGCTACCAATTAATTCATGATTTTTTCATTCACTGATTAAGTTGCTCGATGTCAGTAGATTTAAATTTTGTGAAGTCATGTCGTTTTGTCTTCAAGGGGAGATTGTGCAAGCTTGATCAAGCAGCAGTTATGACAATGCACGTGAAGTGAATAATACAAGCTGAATGGGTCTCCCTTGTGAAATGTGGTCATGCATTTTATATTCACTATTCTTGGAGTGTGACAAAATAGCGTCCAACTTATGTGTAAGAAAAATTTTGAAACTGTGGGAGCATGAAACTACCAGGGGATTCACAGCATTTTGTAAGAATTTTTTTAATTCTTGCAAGAGTTCCACTACTGCTTTCCAAGCTTTTTCTTTTTCTTTTCTTTTTTTTTCTTTTTTTTTTTTTTAGAGAAAGGGTCTTGCTCTGTTGCCCAGGCCAGAGTGCAGTGGTTTGATCACGGCTCACTATAGCCTCAAAACCCCTGAGCTCCAGTGATCCTTCCACCTCAGCCTCCCAGGTAGCTGGGATTACAGGTGTGCACCACTATGCCAGGCTAATATTTTAGTTTTAATTTTTTGTAGAGACAGCATCTTGGTATATTGCCTGGGCTGGTCTCGAACTCCCGGCTTCAAGCAATCCTCCTACCTCGGCCTCCCAAAGTGCTAGGACTACAGGCTTAACCCCTGCTCCTGGCCTTATATTCCAAGTTATCTTCATTGAAGTGTCTCGCTCTTCTGAGGATGAGGACACAGTTTTATCAATCTATGAGCACAATATAGCACAAAGTGGGTGTTCAACAAACATTCCTTGGGTGAACCAACCAAAAGAAGTAATAATTGGGAAAAAGGTCAGAGTTAGTGGGTTGAGGATGGTTGAACATTTTGCAGGTTCTGCTAATGTTTTCCTTTTCTTTCTTTCTTTTTTTTTGAGACAGTCTCGCTCTGTCACCCAGGCTGGAGTGAGGTGGCACAATCTTGGCTCACTGCAACCTCCACTTCCTGCTTTCAAGGGATTCTCCTATCTCAGCCTACCGAGTAGCTGGGACTACAGGCACCCGCCACCATGCCCTGCTAATTTTTGTATTTTTAATAGAGATGGGATTTCACCATATTGGCCATGCTGGTCTCGAACACCTGACCTTGTGATCTGTCCACCTTGGCCTCCTAAAGTGCTGGGGTTACAGGTGTGAGCCACTGCACCCAGCCAATATTTTCCTTTTCTTTATCATCTTGGTCTGTATTCAGTGTTCAGGACATTTTCCCATCACAGGTGGCCACACTTGGAGAGTTGCAGAATGGTAGAGCTAGAGGGGACTTTATTTTTTTTTTTATTTTATTTTATTTGTTTATTTTTTTGAGATGGAGTGTCACTCTGTTGCCCAGATTGGAGTACAGCGGGGTGATCTTGGCTCACTGCAACCTCCACCTCTGAAGTTTGAGAAATTCATCTGCCTCTGCCTCCTGAGTAGCTGGGATTACAGGCACCCTCCACCACACTGGGCTAATTTTTGTATTTTTGGTAGAGATGGGGTTTCACTATTGGTCAGGGCTGGTCTCGAACTCCTGATCCCAGGTGATCCACCCACCTTGGCCTCCCAAAGTGCTGGGATTACAGGCGTGAGCCACTGTGTCCAGCCGGGGACTTTATTATTTTTATTTGTGTAATTGTATGAGTTATAAGTGCAGCTGATGTATTGCACAGTGGTGAAGTCGGGGCTTTTAGGAAATCCATCACCCAAATAATATACTGTATTAGGCCATTCTTGCATTGCTATAAAGAAATACCTGAGACTGGGTAATTTTTAAAGAAAAGAGGTTATTTTGGCTCACAGTTCTGCAGGTTTACAAGCATGGTGCAGGCACCTGCTTGGCTTCTGGGGAGATCTCAGGGAGCTTTCATTCATGGTGGAAGGCGAACTGGAATTCAGAGAGTGCCGGGGCTGCCAGGTGTCGTGGCTCACGCCTGTAATCCCAGCATTTTGGGAAGCCAAGGTGGGTGGATCACGAGGTCAGGAGATCGAGCCCAGCCTGGCCGACATAGTGAAACCCCATCTCTACTAAAATACAAAAAATTAGCCGGGTGTGGTGGCATGCAACTGTAGTCCCAGCTACGTGGGAGGCTGAGGCAGGGATATCACTTGAACCCAAGAGGCAGAGGTTGCAGTGAGCCTAGACCGCACCACTGCACTCCAGCCTGGCGACAGAGGGAGACTCCATTAAAAAAAAAAAAAAAGAAAAAAAAAGAGAGAGCAAGCGGGGAGGTGCCACACACTTTTAAGCAACCAGATCCAGAACCCACTTATTACCAAGGGGATGGTGCTAGACCATTCATGAGGAGTCTGTCCTCCGATCTAATCACCCCCACCAGGCTTCACCTAGTGCTGGAATTATTATGTTTCAACCTGAGATTTGGAGTCCAGACAAATATCCAAGCTATATCATGTACACTCCCCTTCTGTGTCTCCATATTTGTACACATTGTTTACATCTCTCTTATAACTGAGAACATGCAGTATTTGTCTTTCTGTGTCTGGGTGGTTCATGTAAGATAACAGCCTCCAGTTCCATCCAGGTTTAGATCACAGCTGACATAGAGAGGGATGGTGACTTGTCCAGGGTCACACAGCTGTCACTGCCCAAGGGGCTCACCTTGCCCGATGCCTAGACAGAGCAAATTTACCAAGACGGGGGAATTGCGATAGAGAAAGATGGCCGGGTGCAGTGGTTTGTGCCTGTAATCCCAACACCTTGGGAGGCTGAGGTGGGTGGATCACATGAGGCGAGGAGTTCGAGACCAGCTTGGCCAACACGGTGAAACCCCCTCTCTACTAAAACTACAAAAATCAGCTGGGCGTGATGGGGCACACCTGTAGTCCCAGCTACTCGGGAGGCTGAGGCGAGAGGATTGCTTGAACCTGGGAGACAGAGGTTACAGTGAGCTGAGATCGCATTACTGTACTCCAGCCTGGATGACAAAGCGAGACTCCATCTCAATTAAAAAAAATAGAGAAAGTAATTTGCGCAGAGCCAGCTGTGCAGGAGACTGGAGGTTTGTATTACTCAAATCAGTTTCCTGAGCATTTGAGGTGGAGTTTTTAAAGATAATTTGGTGGGTAGAAACTCGGGAAGTGGGGAGTGCTGACTGCTCAGGTTGGAGATGGAATCGTGGGGAGTGGAAGTGAGGTCTCTTGCTGTCTTCTGTTCCTGCGTGGAATCGAAGCACTGCTCGAGCGGGATTACTGGTCTGAGTAGTATCATCTGATCCATATATATCCACGGCGTTTCTAGATATCCAAAGTGTCTCAGGCACTGACCTTAGGTTTTATAATAGCGATGTTATCCCCAGGAGCAATTTGGGGAGGTTCAGACTCTTGCAACCATAGGCTGCGTGACCCCTAAACCATAATTTCTAATCTTATAGCTAATTTATTAGTCCTACAAAGGCCAACTGGTCCCCAGGCAAGCAGGGGAGTCTTTTTGGGAAAGAGATATTATCAATTTTGTTTCAGAGTCAAACCATGAACTAAATTTCTTCCCAAGATGATTTCAGCCTACTCCCAGCAATGAACAAAGACAGCCTAGAGGTTAGAAGCAAGATGGAGTCGGTTAGATCTGGTCTCTTTCACCGTCATAATTTCCTCTGTTATAATTTTTGCAAAGGCAGTTGCACAGCCAGTACAGGGAGCCTGTCAGGGGGTTCCACCCCACGGGGGCCTCCTGGAGCCCTGGCTGGGCAGAACAGCCTGGCCCATCTTTGCAGGAGTAGGGTCTGGAAGTGGGTGGGCAGGAGCTCAGGCCCCGCTGACGCTGTCTGTGTGTTAGTTACAGGACTCTGATCAGACCCACCTACAGAGTGTCCTACCGCACGGTGACTGCGCTGGAGTGGAGGTGCTGCCCTGGCTTCACCGGGAGCAACTGTGATGAGGGTAAGTCTGCAGGCACTTGGGGTACAGGGAAGGGCGCAGGGGGCCAGGCTGGCCCTTCTCCCTCCTCTGGCTTCCTCCTGCAAGCAGCTCTTCTTTCCTCCATAGCTTGAAATTCTTTCCTTTTTCCCAGTCACCTCTGAAGCAGATGTTCTGGATGGCCCTGGCCAAATGAGGGTGAAGCTGCCTGCCCTTCCCACGGGCACCGAGGCAGGTCCCAGTTTGCATTGGTTGGGTAGTGGAATGCAGAAGCCAAAAACAATGCTGGTGCCAGGGGAGGGGATTTGATTTCTAGCCGGTTTCTTCTGTTTCTGGCTCCGATGCACCCAGAACCCCCGGGGGCAGGCAGAGTTGGGTATCTGGGCTCTGAGCAAATGTGGAGAGGTCTCACCAGGCCTGAGGCCATGTGTGTGGTAGACTGAGGCAGAGAGGCTGACCACTAGCTGCAGATACATTCACCCAGCCGCTTTCCGTCTTTCTGCCTTGCTGGCCTTTAGCCCGGAGGCCTGGGCTCCGCCTGGCTCTGGAGCCTGAGAAGGTCAGACAACAGCACTTAGGTGGACCAGCAGTGGCAGACAGAGCAAATTCCCCTTCACTCCTGGCCGGGGAAATCAAGTCCTGCCTAATGAACAAGTTTGCAGCCCACCTTGTTTCCCAGCATGGCTGGATGGGTCTGGAGGATGAGGCTCAGGGGTCAGATTGTTTTTCTTTTTTTTTGTTAGAGACAAGGTTTCACTCTATTGTCCAGGCTAGAGTGCAGTGACATGATCATGGCTCACTGCAGCCTTGAACTCCTGGGCTCAATCGATCCTCCCACTTCAGCCTCCTGTGTAGCTGGGACTGCAGGTGTGCACCACCATCCCCAGCTATTTTATCTATTTATTTATTTATTTTTGAGAGGGAGTTTAGCTCTTGTTGTTGGAGTGCAATGGCACAATCTCGGCTCACTGCAACCTCCGCCTCCCAGTGTCAAGCAATTCTCCTGCCTCAGCCTCTAGAGTAGCTAGGATTACAGGCATGTGCCACCACACCTGGCTGATTTTGTATTTTAAGTAGAGACGAGGTTTCTCCATGTTGGTCAGGCTGTCTTGAACTCCCAACCTCAGGTGATCTCCCTGTCGCGGCCTCCCAGAATGCTGGGATTAGAGGTGTGAGCCTCTGCGCCTGGCCCCAGCTATTTTTTTGTATGATTTTTAAAGACGGGTTTTGCAATATTACTCAGGCTGGTCTCAAATTCCTTGGCTCAAGGTATCCTCCTGCCTCGGTCTCCCAAAGTGCTGAGATGATGGGCGTGAACCACCCCACTTGGCCGGGGGGTCAGTTTTGTATTTGGAAACAGTAGCTGTCTTCCACTTTCACTTTCTGACAAAATTTTTCTCCGTCATCTTATTACTTACTGATTTGATTGCAGTATCTATATGCTTTGAGTGTAAACTGCCTAAAGCACTCTTTGGGTTACAAAGATGCAATTGACAGAAATAGCAAGACTCCGACAATTGCTTCAGGGGACCTCTGGCCCAGAGCAGAAATAAAGGAAAGGGGCTGGGACGCCATGGAGTCCAACAGGTGCCACTTGTCCTGGTTGATGAGGTGCCTGATGCTGGCAGGGGAAGCTGGGCTATCCTGTTGTTACAGGGCTGACTTGAACCCTTCTTCAGAGAGGCGCAGGAAGGACCTCCAAGGTGAAGGAGTGAGAGGATGCCAGGCTTCTATGCAGTGGGCCAGACCTGGCATAATGCTATGGTGTTGAACGACCACAGCACACATGTCCCTCATGGAGTACTGAGCCCTTCAATGCCAGGACCTGGACCTGTTATTCTGGTCAGTGCCATGGCTGTGGGCACAGCTGTCTGGTCCCCCCAACAAGACAGAGCAGACCTGCTGTCTAGATTCTGCCAGAGCCCGAGGAGGTGAGTTTTTCTAGGGAAGTGATTAGTTTACACTTAGGTGAGTACCTGAGCCTCCTTCAATGATCAATAAAATCAGCAATGTTAGGCTCACACCTGTAATCCCAGCACTTTAGGAGGCTGAGGCTGGAGGATTGTTTGAGCCCAGGAGTTTGAGACCAGCCTGGGCAACATGCTGAAACCCAGTCTCTACTAAAATATACAAAAATTAACCAGGTGGGGTGGCATGTGCCTGTAGTCCCAGGTAGTCAGGAGGCTGAGGTATAGGAGGATCACTTGAGCCTAGGAGGTTGAGGATGCAGTGAGCTGAGATCAAGCCACTGCACTTCAGCTTGGGCAACAGAGCAAGACCCTGTCTCAAAAAAAAAAAAAAAAAAAAAAAAAAAAAAAAAAAATCAGCAATGTTGGGAAGCTCATCTGAGCCAGAGATTTTACTGTGGCTTGGTCATAGACCACGGCAGCCTGCAGTGAGGTACTTCATGGACTTCTCTCTGGGCTGACCATCCAAGTTGTGCTTCCAGAAGCCCTCTGTCCGCATTAAGAAGGTTTCAGAGGCTGGGCGCGGTGGCTCACACCTGTAATCCCAGCACTTTCGGAGGTCAAGGTGGGCAGATCACTTGAGGTCAGGATTTCAACACAAGTCTGGCCAACATGGTTAAATCCTATCTCTACCAAAAATATAAAAATTAGCCAGGCGTGGTGGTGTGCACCTGTAATCCCAGCTACTCGGGAGGCTGAGGCAGGAGAATTGCTGGAACCTGGGAGGCAGAGGTTGCAGTGAGCCAAGATCATGCCACTGCACTCCAGCCTGGGCAACAGAGTGAGACTCCATCTCAAAAGAAAAAAAAATGTTTAAGTGGTCATTCTTCTGCAAGTACATAATGAGCACTGTTTGATTTATGGGTTTTATTGAGCTCATTTAATGAGGGAACTGGCAGAATTACAATACCTCCTAGGAACCAAGTACAAGGGCCAGACCTCCCTTAGGGTAACGTTAATTCTTTGTGCATATATATATATAAAATATGTATATTACATATGATTATTGAAATATATAATAGTCATTGAGATATATAATATATATTCTATATTCAATAATATAGAATTATTGGATTATATATATTCCATATTCTAAGAATATGGAATGTAGAATAAAATTATTCTATATGAATATGGAATATATAGAATAATAGAATTCTATAGTATGAATATGGAATATAGAATAATATACAATTCATATAGAATTCTATAGGGAATATGGAATATAGAATAATATGCAATTCTATGTGAATATAGAATATATTATTAATAATTAATATATATATTCCAGTAATGTAAAATATATATTATTGAATAATTATTGATATTAATTATTAAATAATTATTGATAATAATTAATTTTATTAAATAATTGTTGATATATTGATTAATATATGATATTGAACAATATTACTGAATGATTACAGATCTATATTATTGAATAATTATTGATAATAATATATATTCCAGGAATATATAATATATAATTGAAATATACAATACATATTATATATTATTGAAATATATAACATATAATATATAATTGAAATATATAACATAGTCATTGAGATATATTATTGAAATGTATAACATAATATATAATTGAAATATATATAATATAGTCATTGATATATTATATATAAAATATTTCTCCATAATTAATATAATCTCAATAATAATATATGTAAAATATGTTACTGTATACAATTTATACATTATATATAATATATACAATATGAAACATATTTATATGTTATGTAAATTATGTATTATATAATATATAAATTATGTATTATAATTTATATTATATTTATATCTAAACAATGGATACATTATATAAATTATATATAAATATTATACTTAAATTATAATTTATATTATATTTAAATGATATACAATTTGAGTATCCCTAATCCAAAACCCAAAATGCTCTAAAATCTAAACTCTCTGAGCACTGACCTGGTGCTCAAAGGCAATGCTGAGTGGTCCATTCTGGATTTCTGATTTCAGCTGCTGAACTGGTAACATAATTACATGTTATATATGTCGTATATAATTTATATATTTATAGAAATAAGAACCTGAAATTAAGACCACCAAGTTTGAGCCTATGCAATAATAAAGACAAAACCTTTGTGGTTATTGTCTCTACTGAAAAGAAATCATTTGCTTTTTTTTTTTTTTTTGACAGAGTCTTGCTCTGTTGCCCAGGCTGGAGTGCAATGGCACGATCTCTGCTCACTGCAACTTCCGCCTCCTGGGTTCAAGCAATTGTCCCGCCTCAGCCTCCCGAGTAGCTGGATTACAGGTGCCCACCACCACGCCCAGCTTTTTTTTTTTTTTTTAGGTGGAGTCTCACTTTGTTGCTCAGGCTGGAGTGCAGTGGCACAATCTCAGCTCACTGCAACCTCTGCCTCCTGGGTTTGAGCGATTCTCCTGCCTCAGCCTCCCGAGTAGCTGGGACTACAGGCACACACCACCACACCCAGCTAATTTCTGTATATTTAGTAGAGATGGGGTTTCACCATGTTGGCCAGGTTGGTCTCCAACTCCTGGCCTCAGGTGAGCTGCCTGCCTCAGCCTCCCACAGTGCTGGGATTACAGGCATGAAGCACCGCACCCTGCCAAAATCATTTGCTTCTTACCAGTTTTGTATGAGTTAACATCCAACTTGGCAGAATCTGAGCTGCAGTACATAGTGAGCAGTAACTGAAAGTGACATTCTCCCAGGGTGTCAAATGGCACGTGGATGGGCTCATGAGCTAGTGCTCTAGCTTGACTCTAGAAGGTTAGGCCTTCAGCTTTTTGCCATGTTTCCACATGTTGCATAGCCCTTCTTGGAGACTGAGTGGATGAAGCACAGTAGCCCATGGCAGCAGGTGGCAGGACTGTGAGAGGACAGCCCCTGCTGACTGGGAGGTCCTCACCGCCAAGTGGGTTCATGTGGGCTGTGGGCCCACCCTTCCCATTAAAGGAGGCAGCGGTGAAGGGGGGTGACTGTGAACTGGTGAATTGTTCCAAAGGCGTCCACCCTCAAGGGCTTAGCACCTCACCTCAAGAAGAAATTTCTTATCTGATAAAACATTGATATTGATTATCAATATACAGTCATGCGTGGCTTAATGATGGGGCTATGTTCTGATAATGGGGTGATTTTGTCATTGTGGGAACACCAAAGGACATACTTAAAGAAACCCAGATGGTCTAGCCTGTTACACACCTAGGCTAAATGGTCTAGCCTATTGCTCTGGGCTATAAACCTATATAGCGTGTGACTGTGTCGAATTCTGGTGGCATTAGGAACATAATAGTAAGTATTTGTGTATCTCAACATATATACACATAGAAAAGGTACAGTAAAAATATGTTATTATTATTATTATTATTTTGAGACATAGTCTTTCTCTGTCGGCCAGGCTAGAGTGCAGTGGCGCGATCTTGGCTCAATGTAACCTCTGCCTTCTGAGTTCAAGCGATTCTCCTGTCTTAGCCTCCTGAGTAGCTGGGATTACAAGTGTCTGCCACCATGCCTGGCTAATTTTTGTATTTTTAGTAGAGACGGAGTTTCACCATGTTGGCCAAGCTCCCAAAGTGCTGGGATTACAGGTGTGAGCCACTGCGCCCAGCCTAAAATACAGTATTATAATTTTATAGTGGGGGGTGCCAGGCATGGTGGCTCACATTTGTAATCCCTGCACTTTGGGTGGCCGAGGCAGGCGGATCACCTGAGATCAGGAGTTCAAGATAAGCCTTAACATGGCAAAACCTCACTACTAAAAATACAAAAATTAGCTGGGCACGGTGGTGCATTCCTGCAGTCCCAGCTACTCGGGAGGCTGAGGCAGGAGAATCGCTTGAACCCGGGAGGCGGAAGTTGCAGTGAGCCTAGATTGCGCTACTGCACTCCAGCCTGGGCGACAGAGCAAGACCCTGTCTCAAAAAAAAGAAAAGAAATTTTAGGACCTCTTGTATACAGCCTGTCGTTGACTGAAATGTCGTTATGTGGCGTGGGACCGTACTCACCAGAAACATCTGGAGTTCTTGGACTGATTATGACGAGTTCCAGCACCTCTCAAGATGCTCTCAGCCTCAGAGCCTCTGCCAGACCCTCCCTGGTGGAGAAACCTTCTGGGCTTCAAGCACCTTGCTCAGGACACATGTCCCCTTTTGCAAGCCTTAGGGTTAAGTGACCCTTCCAGCTGTGTGCCTGAAGGCCCTGGGCATCTCGGGATGGGAGAATTGGCAGTTGAAAAATTCCTGGGAGTCCGAACCTGGGCTGAGTTTGGGATCAGCTCCCGAAAACCCTCGTAAAGATTTTACATTCCCGAATATAAACCAATAAAGACAGCAGGCTAAATCAAGGCCATGCCCGTGACTCTAGGCACATTCCGAAGATGGTTGTGTTGAGTCCCACACCATCAATTCCCTTTTGCTTCTCATTCCTGCCTCTCTGGAAACAAACAGGTCCATGAGATGCAGTTCAGTGGATTCTGCTTTGGTTCAGTGGGGATTCCCTCTCTGCACTCCCCAGGAGTGCAGGTCTAAGGTCTGGAAATACTTTCCCTTCTACATATGTCTATATACGGTCGATCTTAATGATTTGCAGATTTCATATTTGTGAATTCGCCTCCTCGCTAAAATTGATGGGTAACCCCCAAATCAATAACTTGCAGTGGTCATTCATGGATATGGGCCACAGTAGCAAAAACTTCGAGTCACCAGATAGGCACGCTTCCTACTGAGGTCAAACAAGGTGACACCCTGGCTTCTTGTTTCAGTTCTCAAACAGCAAACAACTCCCCTCCCCTCCCTTCCCCTCCCCTCTTCTCCTCTCCCTTTTCCTCCCCTCCCCTCTACTGCTCTGCCCTTCCCTGTCCTACCTTGCCCTGCCCTGCCTTCCTTTTTTTCTTGAGACAGAATCTCACTCCGCTGCCCAGGCTGGAGTGCAGTGGCACAATCTCAGCTCACTGCAACCTCCACCTCCTGGGTTCAAGCGATTCTCCTGCCTCAGCCTCCCGAGTAGCTGGGACTACAGGCACACGTCACTACACCCAGCTATTTTTTGTATTTTTAGTAGAGATGGGGTTTCACCATGTTGGCCAGGCCAACTCTTGACCTCAGATGATCCACCCACCTCAGCCTCCCAAAGTGCTATGGTGACAGGCATGAGCCCCCACACCCGGCCTGATAAGTTTTCTTCTCACGTAAGTTATTGTGAACGTCTGTCTTTGGCAATTGTGGGAAGTAGAAAAGTTCCTCTTCAAAAGTTTCCTTCTTGTTAAAGAATAAATCGTACATGTGCTAATAATTCTTTGTTAAGCCCTATCCTATGTAGTCATTAAACATGCCATGCTTACAGGCACGTAGTATTCCATGTCCTTGTACTTTAATCAAGATATCCGTGCTGGGCGTGCTCACAGCCATGTCCCAGCTCACAGCTGAGGCCCCTTACCTGTTTAAAAAAGTTTTAAGTTGCTAGCCAATCGAGTTTTAGTTTAGATTGTGAGGTCTGGCTCCAACCAACAGAGATCAGATACAGCAAATAAGAACAACCCCAAATGCATAAGGGATAAGTGTCTGCTTTTCCTTTGTTCCTCATATTCTTGTGGGAACATGAGGCTAGTGAGGGTACCCTTCCTGCAGTGCAGGAGGTAAAATTTGCTTTGCTGAGAGATCCTTTGTCTCAGTGCTGATTTTTCTTTGTGGCACTGAGCATCTGTTTCCAACAGCAATAGAGAGCCTTCTATAATATCATTGTGAGTGGTTGTAGAACTTGAGTATACACACACTTTATTAACTAAACCTCTACTATAAGATACTTAAATTGCTTCTAATTTTTAAATCACATTACTGTAAGTATATATATATTTTAAACAAAGTTAAAAAATATATATATACTTAAATGCACAGATGTTTCTTTTTTCTTTTTTGTTTTTTTTGAGATAGGGTCTCATTCTGTTACCCAGGCTGGGGTGCAGTAGTGTGATCACTGCTTACTGCAACTTTGACCTCCCAGGCTCAAGCAATCCTCTCACCTCAGCCTCCCAAGGAGCTGGGACTACAGGTATGCATCACCACACCAGGCTAATTGAAAAAAAATTCTGTCTGGGTGTGGTGGCTCACACCTGTAATCCCAGCACTTTGGGAGGCTGAGGCAGGTGAATCACCTGAGGTCAGGAGTTCAAGACCAGCCTGATGAACATGGAGAAACCCTGAGTCTACTAAAAATACAAAATTAGCCAGGCTTGGTGGTACATGCCAGCTACTCAGGAGGCTGAGGCAGGAGAATTGCTTGAACCTGGGAGGCAGAGGTTGCGGTGAGCCAAGATTGCACCATTGCATTCCAGCCTGGGCAACAAGAGTGAAACTCCATCTCAAAAAACAAACAAAACAAAACAAAAAACCCTCTTTTATAAAGACAGGGGCCTTGTTACATTGACCAGGCTGGTCTCAAACTCCTGGTTTCAATTTATCCTCCTACCTTGACCTACCAAAGTCCTGGGATTTTAGGTGTAAGCCCTGCACCAGGCCCACAGATCTTAGGTGTACAGTTGGATGAGTTTTGATAAATGCATACACATTTCCATCAGCTCCCAGAAAGTCTCCACCCCAGTGTAATTGCTCAGTGGGTTCTTCCTGCCTGCTCTCCAGACAGAACCAGTTCACTGAGACCGTGGTATTGCAGTAACGAAGGAGTTTAAGTAACACAAGCCCGGCCATGTGGGAGAACTGGAGTTATCCCTCAAATCAATTTCCTCGAAGGCTTGGAGGTGAGGGTTTTTCAAGGATAGTTTAATGGGCAGGGGACTAGGGAATGGGTGCTTACTGTTTGGGGATGCCATCCTAGGGGTGTGGAAAATGGTCCTTGGGCACTGAGTCCCACACTGGGTACAAAGCTACAAGACTGGTTGAGTGGTGAGGCATGAGTCTGGGTGGGGTCAGTCAGTCGCCAGGATGCCAGGGTCTGAAAAACATCTCAAAAGACCAATCTTAGGTTCTACCCTAGTAATCTATAGGAGCAACTGGGGAAGTCATCAATGTTATGGCCTCTAGCCACATGTCTCCTGAGCATTAAAGGATTATAGAAACCATGTCGGCTGGGCACGGAGGCTCATGCCTGTAATTCCAGCACTTTGAGAGGCTAATGTGGGTGGATCACGAGGTCAGGAGTTCGAGACCAGCCTGGCCAACATAGTGAAACCCTGTCTCTACTAAAAATACAAAAAGTAGCCAGGTGTGGTGTAGGGCACCTGTAGTCCCAGCTACTCAGGAGACTGAGGCAGGAGAATCTCTTAAAACTGGGAGGCAGAGGTTGCAGTGAGCCAAGATGGTGCCATTGCATCCAGCCTGGGTGACAGAGCAAGACTCTATCTAAAAACACACAAAAAAAGAAAGAAAGAAACCATGTCTACATTTTAGCAGAATTCAGGCACCCATCATTCTAATATCATGGCCTTTCATTCGTCTTACAAAGGCAGTTTCCTCCCCTGAACAAGGAAGGATCTGTTTTAGTGAGGACTTATCATCCTCACCTCAAAGTTAAACTGAAAGCTAAATTCCTTCCATGGTTAGCTTGGCCTATACCAGGAGTGAGCAATGACAGCCAGTCTGTGAGGTTAGAAGCAAGATGGAGTCAACTATTTAAGATTTCGCTCACTGTCATAACCTTTGCAAAGGCAGCTTCACTAGAAAGCACTATTCTGACTTCTGTCATCATAGATCAGTTTTGACTATTCTTGAACTTTATATAAATGGAACCATACAGTATAAAATCTTTTGTGTATGGATTGTTTCACTTAACATTTTTGAGATTCTTCGTTGCTTTACATATATATGTGCAGTTTACTTGTATTTGTTGCTGAGTATTATTCCATTGCATGAATAACCATCATTTTGCTAGGATGTGGTATAGCTTCACTTTTTTTTTTTTTTTTGAGATGGGGTCTCACTCTGTTGTCCAGGCTGAAGTGCAGTGGCATGATCTTGGCCATTGCAACCTCCACCTCCCAGGTTCAAGTGATTCTCCTGCCTCAGCCTCCCAAGTAGCTGGGATTACAGGCATGCACCTCCATGCCCAGCTAATTTTTGTATTTTTAGTAAAGACGAGGTTTCACCATGTTTGCCAGGCTGGTCTTGAACTCCTGACCTGAGGTGATCTGCCCACCTTGGCCTCCCAAAGTTCTGGGATTACAGGCATGAGCCACTGTGCTCAGCCTAGCTGAATGTTATAAGAAAGAACCAGATTGTTTTCCAATGTGTTTTTATCATTTTACATTCCTGCTGGCAAAGTGTGTTCTAATTGCTCCTTGTTCTTGCCAACATTGGGTGTTGTCAGTCTTTTATTTTTATTTTTTACTTTATTTTATTTATTTATTTATTTTTGAGATGGAGTTTTACTGTTGTTGCCCAGGATGGAGTACAATAGCGCAATCTCGGCTCATGGCAACCTTCACCTTTTGAGTTCAAGTGATTCTCCTGCCTCAGCCTCCTGAGTAGCTAGGATTACAGGCATGCACCACCATGTCTGGCTAATTTTGTATTTTTAGTAGAGATGGGGTTTCACCATGTTGGCCAGGCTGGTCTCGAACTTGTGACCTCAGGTGATCTGTCCACTTTGGCTTCCCAAAGTGCTGGGATTACAGGAGTGAGCCACCGTGTCCAGCTGTCAATCTTTTAAATTGTATCCATTCTAGTGGGTGTTAAATGGTCTCCCATTGTGATTTAAAAAATATTTTTAATTTAATTTGTCTATTTTAGTTTAGGAATTCCATGTGGAATCTCATTGTGATTTTAATTTGCACTTCCTCAGGGACTAATGATGTTGAACATCTTTTTGTGGGCTATCTGATGTGCTTACCAGCTATTCTCACATCTTCTTTTATGAAGTGTCTGCTTAATTCATTTTGCCAATTTTTAACTGGGTTATTTAATTTTATAAGAAACAGCCAAACTGTTTTCCAAAGAGGTTTTAACATTTTGCCCCCCACAAGCAAAGTATTTTCCAGTTGCTCCATGTCCTTGCCAACATTTGGTGTTGTCAGTGTTTTTAATTTTCACTATACTATTGGTATGGAATGGTATGTAATTATAATTTCTTCTTTTTAAAGACTGTTTTGATCACTCTAGCTCCTTTTGCATTGCAATATAATTTTTTCAGTTTATCAGTGTTTATGAAAAAATGTCTGTTGGGTTTGTGATAGTGTTGAATTTACAAACCAATGCTGGGAGAATGCCTATCTTAATAATGTGTCTTCTGATTCATGAACATAGTATAGCTCTCCCTTTATTTAGGTCTTCTAGTTTTTCTTAGCACTGATTTGTAGTT
Source organism: Cheracebus regulus (assembly GCA_963574635.1). NCBI lineage: Eukaryota > Metazoa > Chordata > Mammalia > Primates > Pitheciidae > Cheracebus > Cheracebus regulus. Next base: position 39,280 of record CAUYQU010049912.1, read on the forward strand.
TTCAGAGTAGAGGGTTGCTTGTCTTTTCTTAAATTTATGTCCAAGTATTTCATATTTTTGGTGCATATTTTAAAAATGAGATTGCTTTTGAAAATTTCCTTTTCCGTTTTTGGCTGTTAGTATATAGAAATATGTTAGATTTTTATAAATATTGAACTTGCATTTAAAGATCATGCTAAGTTGACTCATTAGTACTAATAGCTTACTTTGTTTTCTTTTGACTGTCTATATATAAATTTATCAGGTTCTCTGTGAATAAAGATATTTTTGCTTCTTCCTTTCCAACCTTTATGCCTTTTGTTTTATTTTATTTTTCTTACCTTACTGGACTGGCTAGAATTTTTAGTAAAATGTTCAATATAAATGGTGAGAACAGACATACTTGTCTTGTTTTTGCTTATAGGGAGCCTCCTTAATATTTCACTTTTTTTCTTTTTCTTTTCTTCTTCTTCTTTTTTTTTTTTTTTTTTTGAGAACAGAGTCTTGCTCTGTTACCCAGGCTGGAGTGCAACAGTGGGATCTCAGCTCACTGCAATCTCCGCCTCCCAGCTTCAAGCAATTCTCCTGCCTCAGCCTCCCGAGTGTCTGGGATTACAGGCATGAGCCACTATGCCCAGCTAATTTTTGTATTTTCAGTAGAGATGAAGTTTCGTCATGTTGGCCAGGCTGGCATTGAACTCTTGATCTCAGTTTATCTACTTGCTTTGGCCTCCCAAAATGCTGGGATTAAAGGTGTAAGCCACCGCGCCTGTCCTATTTCACTTTTTGCTTATAGTGTCACTTATCAGAGGAGATATTCTCTTCTGAGTTTGTTGAGAGTTTTCATCATGATTAGGTGCTCGAATGCTCTTCCTGCATCTATATTGAGGTAATTTCATGTTTTTCCAGTCTTACTACGTTAATGTGGCAAATCACATTAATTATAGAATATTAAACTAATCTTTCATTCTTCACAACTTTTTTTTTTTTTTTTTTTTTTTTTGCAACAGAGTCTCGCTCTGTCACCCAGGCTGGAGTGCAGTGGCACGATCTTGGCTCACTGCAACCTCTGCCTCCCGGATTGAAGTGATTCTCCTGCCTCAGCCTCCTGAGTAGCTGGGATTACAGGCACTTGCCACCATACCTGGCTAATTTTTGTATTTTTAGTAGAGATGGGGTTTCGCCATGTTGTCCAGGCTGGTCTTAAACTCCCAACCTCAGGTGATTCTCCCACCTTGGCTTCCCAAAGTGCTGGGATTACAGGCGTGAGCCAACGCACCCAGCCTATTTTTACTGGATAAATGTCATTTAGATGTATTATGTATGATCTTTATTTATATTTCTGTATTTGATATGTGTCTTGGTACGTTGGTACTACTTTATCCAAATACCTGAGACTGGGCCATTTATAAAGAATAGACATTTAGTTCTTATGATTCTAGAGGCTGGGAAGTCCAAGATCAAGGTGCTGGCAGATTCAGTGTCTGGTGAGGGCTTGGTCTCTGCTTCTAAGATGATGTCTTGAATGTAGCATACACTGGAGAGGTAGGACACTGTGTCCTTGCATGATGGAAGAGACAGAAGAGGCAAAAAGGGGTGAATGTCCTCCACCAAGACCATTTATTTATTTATTTAGAGATGGAGTCTCTCTCTGTCACCCAGGCTGGAGTGCAGTGGCATGATATCAGTTCACTGCAACCTCCACCTCATGCCTCAACCTCCTGAACAGCTGAGAGTACAGGTGCATGCCACCATACCTGGCTAATTTTTGCAGTTTTAGTAGAGACAGGGTTTCTCCATATTGGCCAGGCTGGTCTTGAACTCTTTTTTTTTTTTCTTTTTCATATAATATCTGCTCCTGAAAAAGAGAGCCTTCTTTTTCGTTTGTTTTTGAGACAGAGTCTTATCCTATCACCGGGGCTGGAGTGCAGTGGTGCAATCTCGGCTCACTGCAATTTCTGCTTCCCAGGTTCAAGCAATTCGTGTGCCACAGCCTCTCGAGTAGCTGAGATTACAGAACCCCACCAACACACCCAGCTAATGTGTGTGTATGTATTTTTAGTAGAGATGGGGTTTCACCATGTTAGCCAGGCTGTTCTCGAACTCCTGACCTTGTGATCCACCTGCCTGAGCCTCCCAAACTGCTGGGATTACAGGTGTGAGCCACCACGCTCGGGCCTGGTCTCAAACTCTTGACTTCCCACTTGAGGATCACTTCCACCCACTTCAGCTTCCCAAAGTGCCGAGATTACAGACATGAGCCACCATGCCCGGCCACACGCTCTTTAATACGGGCACCTAATCTCACTTTTGAGGGCAGAGGCCTCATTACAAAATCACCATTTTTTTTTTTTTTTTTTTTTTGAGACAGAGTCTTGCTGCTCTGTCGCCCAGGCTGGAGTACAGAGGTGCAATCTCAGCTCACTACAACCTCCGCCTCCTGGTTCAAGTGATTCTCCTGCCTCAGCCTCCCAAGTGGCTTGGATTACAGGTGCACACCACCATGCCTGGCTAATTTTTGTATTTTAGTAGAGATGAGGTTTCACAGTGTTGGTCAGGCTGGTTTCGAACTCCTGACCTCAGGTGTGGACCACCGCGCCCAGCCGACTCAGTCACCTTAGAATACCGCCACACTGGGGATGAAGTTTCAACATGAATTTTGGAAGGGCCGTAAACATTCAAACCAGAACAATGCTTACCTATCATCTTCTTTCCTTGCCATGTCTTTGTCAGTTGTTTGGTTATGAGACTTAAGCTGGTCTCATAAAAGGAAATGGGAAATATTCCCTTCTCTTCTATTTTCTGAAAGCATTTTTGTGGTAAAGCTGTTACTGCTTTTTCCTTAAATGTTCTATAGAATCCACAACGAAACCATCTGCCCCTATAGTTTCCTCTGTGGGAAGTTTCTGATAACAAATTCATTTTCTTTAATAGATATAGCGCTATTCATGTTTCTGTTTCTTAGCTTAATAACTATTTATGTGGCTGGGTGCTGTGGCACATGCCTGTAATCCCGCCATTTTGCCCCAACGACTCTGGCTCTGTGTATGGGTGTGTTTGTGTTTTGAATGGCTGAGGGTTCAAAGCCAGAAGGAGTTCGTTCTCCTGGGAGGAGGCTGCAGGCTCCTGGTCTATCTGCAGAGCTCGTCGTTTTAGGAAAATGATTCTCCATGACTCTGATGATGTCTCTTAGACTTACCTTCCACAGCTGTCGTTCGAACTAGGGCCATTTATCAAAATGAGCCGAGTACATGAGGGTTCCAAGCACCAGATGCTTGGATCACATCGATGAACAAGGGACTTCAGAGGCTCCCAGGTGCGGTGTGTGTGTGTGTGTGTGTGTGTGTGTGTGTGTGTGTGTGTGTGTGTGTGTGTGTGTGTGATGGGGAGCGTGCAGGGGCCAGAGGAATGAACAAATCATCCAACGCTGTGAGATAAGGACTTTGCTAAAGGTATGTTTGAGGGGTTGTGAGGTTCGCAGGAGGTAGAGACCTGGGTGGCCCTCGCCTGGTTCCAGGCCTGGCTCTCTGGGTCCAGGTGTCTCAGAATCCCATTCCACCAGGCATCCTCCCTCTCCTATAGCTTGCATCTCTCTTCCACACTGGCTCCTTCCCATCAGCACTTAAGGATACTGCAGCGTCTCTCGCGTTTAAGAAAACAGCTTCATTGCATCTCCATACTTCTTTTGCTATCAGCTTTCCTTAGCCAGTCTTCTTGGAAGCACTGGTCGCTCTCCCTGACTCAGTTTCTTTGTTTCTAGGGTCTTCTCCAACCTCTGAGGCCAGGTCTCTGCCCTGCTCACTGTCTCATTTGCACCTGTGGGATGTTACTTTATTTAATTTTAATTTTTTGAGATGGCGTCTTGCCCTGTTGACCAGGCTGGAGTGCAGTGGCACAATCTCAGCTCACTGCAACCTCCACCTCCCAGGTTCAAGCGATTCTCCTGCCTCAGCCTCCCTAGTAGCTGGGACTACAGGTGCCCGCCACATGCTCAGCTAATTTTTTTTTATTTTTTGTATTTTTAGTAGAGATGGGGTTTCACCATGTTGGCCAGGCTGGTCTTGAACTCCTGACCTCGTGATCTGCCCTACTTGGCGTCCTAAAGTGCTGGGATTAGAGGTGTGAGGCACGGCCTCCGACCTAATTTTTTTGGACAGGGTCTTGCTGTATCTCCCAGGCTGGAGTGCAGTGGAGCGGTCATAGCTCCCCTCGTCTCCTGGGCTCCAGTGGTCCACCTTCCTCCGCCTCTGAGGAAGTAGGGGCTGGGGCTACAGGTGCACACCACCATGCCCAGCTAATTTTTTTTTTTTTTTTAACATTTTGTAGAGATAGGGTCTCTCTCTGTTGCCAAGCTTGGTCTCGAATTCTTGGTCTCAAACAATCTTCCCGATTTGTCCTTCCAAAGTGCTGAGATTACAGGTGTGAGCTACTGCACCTGGCCTTCTCCTCCTTCTCCTCTTCCTTCTTTTTTTTTTTTTTAGTGGAGTTTCGCTCTTGTTGTCTAGGCTGGAGTGCAGTGGCGCAATCTCAGCTCACTGCAAACTCCACCTTCCAGGTTCAAGCAATTCTCCTGCCTCAGCTTCCCAAATAGCTGGTATTACAGGTGCCCATGACCACACCCAGCTAATTTTGTATTTTTAGCAGAGATGGGGTTTCGCCATGTTGGTCAGGCTAGTCTCGAACTCCCGATCTCAGGCGGTGCACCTGCCTCGGCCTCCCAGCGTGCTGGGATTACAGGTGTGAGCCACCATGCCCAACCACCTCTTTCTTCTTCTTATGATCTACCTGGGGCCAAGTTCACACATTGGCATTCAAGGTCACACATCTTGCCTTTGAGTGGTGGGTACGATGACTGCCAAGGCCAATGCACTGAGAAGGCCTGGATTAGCCAGAAACCCTCCACCTGTCTCACTATGGCAGAGGAAGCATTTCTAGAACCTCCTGATCGGGGCTGGGGTCCCACCACATCCACACTGTGGCTGGGAGAAGGGAAGGGCCTCGGTCAATGTTATCGGCCATCAGTGGTCCAGCCCCAGCCCTCACCCCGGGGGCCATGCGATGAGTTGACTGGGACTGGCTTGTGCTTAGCCTGCTATGGTGGTGATCGGCAGAGATGGATGGGCTCTGCCCAGGGAGCATTTTTTCTTTCTCTTTTTCTTTTGTTCTGAGACAGAATATTGCTCTGTTGCCCAGGCTGGAGTGCAGTGGCACAGTCTAGGCTCACTGCAACCTCTGCCTCACACAGGTTCAAGGGATTCTCCTGCCTCAGCCTCCTGAGTAGCTGGGACTACAGGCGCGCACCACCACACCCGGCTAAGTTTTGTATTTTTAGTAGAGACAGGCTTTCACCTTGTTGGCCAGGCTGTACTTGAAGTTCCGACTTCAGCCTGTACTCAAACTCCGACTTCCGCCCGCCTCAGCCTCCCAAAGTGCTGGGATGACAGACATGAGCCAATGTGCCCAGCCTTAACTTCCTCTATGTATTTCTTTTTCCCTTCCTGAGGCCTCCAGGACTGTGGTGTCATCAACAGTTCCCTGTTTATTGGGACCTCCATGCTTCTGGCCCCTGGAGACATGTGGGAGCTCAGTAGCCAGCAGGGCGAGAGCCATCATGAAAGTCCCAGAACCGGGGGACACTGAGGAGCAGAGAACGGGGCCCTATGCAGACCAGGGGCTCCATGCCTGAGCTGCAAGGAGGGACTTGCAGGCAAGGTTTTCCACCTGGAACTGGTTAGTTGCAACGACCTTACAGAGTGATGGGGCTGGGACACATAATTAACAGTAAAGAGGGCCGGGCGCAGTGGCTCACGCCTGGAATCCCAGCACTTTGGGAGGCCGAGGCGGGCGGATCACCTAAGGTCGGGAGTTCGAGACCAGCCTGACCAACGTGGAGAAACCCCATCTCTACTAAAAATACAAAATTAGCTCGGCATGGTGACATGTGTGCCTGTCATCCCAGCTACTCAGGAGGCAGGAGAATTGCCTGATCCCAGGAGGTGGAGCTTGCAGTGAGCTGAGATGGCGCCATTGCACTCCAGCCTGGATGACAAGAACAAGACTCTGTCTCAGGAAGAAAAAAGGAAAGGGGTCCAAGAAGAGGGGTCCAAGTTTCCTAGAGAGCAAGGATAGGCCGTAACCGACAAGCCAGGCATGGGCTTTCTCTGCTAAAGCTGTGCTGTCCTCACCTGAGCTAACATTTTCTAAATGTGTCGTTCTAGAAAGAGAACAGAGCTTCAGTTTTGCAAGATGAAAAAGGTCTGCAAATTCATTGCACACACATCGTAATAAATCTCCATGCTTTCTTCATCTTGCAAATTCTATGAATTTCAGATACCTCATGGAAGTGGAATCACACAGTATCAGGTTATTTGTGACTGGCTTATTTTCTTAGCATTGTGTCTTCAAGGTTCATCCATGTAGCAAGGGTCAGAATTTCCTTCCTTTAAAGGCTGAATGATATTCCATTAGAGTGATGTTACTATATTTTGTCCATCAATTCACCTGCCATTGGACAATTATTTGGGTTGCTTTTGGTTCTTAGCTATTGTGAATAATGCTGCCATGACCATAAGATGCAAATATCTTTTTTCCTTCCCTTCCTTTCCCTTCCTTTCCTCCTTTCCTTTCCTTTTCCTCCCTCCCCCACTCCTTCTTTCTTTCTTTCTTTCTTTTTCTTTCTTTCTTTACTTTTCTTTCCTTCTTTCTCTTCCTCCCTGCCTTCCTCTGTCCCTCCCTTCCTTCCCTCTTTTCCTTCTTTCCTTGTTTTCCTTCCTCCCTCCCTCTTCCCCTCCTCCCTCCTTCCTCCTTCCTTCCTTCCTTTCTTTCTTTTTCTTTCTTCTTTTGCTTTGTCTTCCCTTTCCTCCCTCCCTCCCAGCTCTGTCCAGGCTGGAAACCTCCCATCACCATGACCCATCCTCCCTCCCTCCCTCCCCTCTCTCTCTCTTTCTTTCTCTCTTTCTCCTTTTTTTTCTTTCTTCTCTCTTTGTGTTTCTCTTCCTTTTTTTTTTTTGAGACTGGGTCTTGCTCTGTCACCCAGGCTAAAGTGCAGTGGTATGATCATAGCTCACTGCAGCCTCTAATTCTTTCTTTCTTTATTGAGAGAGAGTCTCATTCTGTCTCATCCTGTTGCCCAGGCTGGAATATGATAGTGCAGTCATAGCTCACTGCAGCCTCTAATTCTTTCTTTCTTTATTGAGACAGAGTCTCATTCTGCCTCGTCCCGTTGCCCAGGCTGGAATATGGTAGTGCTGTCATAGTTCACTGCAGCCTCTAATTCTTTCTTTCTTTATTGGGACAGAGTCTCATTCTGCCTCGTCCCGTTGCCCAGGCTGGAATATGGTAGTACAGTCATAGCTCACTGCAGCCTTGAACGCCAGGGCCCAAGCAATCTTCTCACCTCAGACTCCCAAGTAGATGGGACTTCAGGTGCTCACCACCTGTAGCCCTGCTAAGTTTTACATTTTTCATAGAGTTAGGGTCTCACTGTGTTGCCCAGGCTGCTCTCCAACTCCTGAGCTCAAGCGATCCTCCTGCCTCAGCTTCCCAAAATGCTGGGATTGCAGATGTGAGCCACCACGCCCAGCCTCTTGGCATCATTTTAACAGAGAGCCATGGCCTCTGGGGCCTGAGCTGTGGCGGGGCCAGCCTTGTTTTGCTCTCATATTCCTGTGCAAGACAACATCAGGAAGTGCTCTTGGATTACAGGCGTGAGTCACTGCGTCTGGTCAGGAGTTTGGGACCAGCCTGTCAACATGGTGAAACCCTATCTCTACTAAAAATACCAAAAAATCAGCTGGGCATGATGGTGCACACCTGTCGTCCCAGCTACTGGAGAGGCTGAGGCAGGAGAATCGCTTAAACCCGGGGTGAGGGGCAAAGGTTGCAGTGAGGCAAGATGGCACCATGCACTCCAGCCTGGGCGACAAATCGAAGCTCTGTCTCAAAAAAAAAAAGGAAGTGCTCTTTGCGCGGCGTGGCAGTGATATAGGCCCCTTCCCGTGTAACCGGAAACCCATGAAGAGCCTGGTGGTTTTACAAACAGGATGAACAGAATGGAGAACCGAGAATCTCACCTTCTGGGGGTCCACACGTGTTCCCCGAGATTGTGAGAGTGAGTCCACGCAGCTGGCTCAGGCAAGGGTGCCCTGGCACTGCAGAGGCCGGTGGCTTTCCACCTACCCGGGACTTGCTAACCAGTTACTAATGGCCCTGACTGAGGTGACTCGGTTTCCCAGCTAGAGCTCCCCAGCAGCAAATGCAGGCTTGGCTGCCATATCACTGATCACTCCCAGCCTGCTCCTGCCAAGCGACTCTACAGCACTCACTTGCTTGGAGAGTAGAAAGGCTGCAGGCGTCCATAGCCTCAGGCCCAGCATTTAAATCCTGACTCCACACATTCACTCTGTGGGCTGGTAGCTTCTTGACTGAACCTCTATTTGCTCATCTGTAAAGTGGGCACAGTGACACGTGTCTTGCAGAATTGTTAACATATTGTATATGAAATGAGGTGACAAGTACCCTGTGGGGCACAGTGGGTGGCACAGAGTAGGCCCTTAATAAATGGCCCTTGTGGCCAGGCACGGTGGCTCACACCTGTAATACCAGCACTTTGGGAGGCCGAGGTGGATGGATCACAAGGTCAAGAGATCAAGACCTGGCCAACATGGTGAAACCCCATATCTACTAAAAATGCAAAAATTAGCCGGGCGTGGTGGTGGTCATCTGTAACCCCAGCTACTCAGGAGGCTGAGGCAGGAGAATCGCTTGAACTCGGGTGGCGGAGGTTGCAGTGATGAGCCACTGTACTCCAGCCTGGTGACAGAGCGAGACTCTGTCTCAAAAAATAAAATAAAATAAAATAAATAAATAAATAGCCCTTGTTACTGTCATTCCCCCGACCTGCCCCAGGGCTAGGTACAATAGTGTTAGAAACACACATTGATTAGCCAGGCACAGTGACTCACACCTGTCATCCCAGCACTTTAGGAGGCCAAGGCAGGAGGATCGCTTGAGGCCAGGAGTTCGAGACCAGCTTGGGCAACATAGAACCCATCTTTACAGAAAACTTTTAAAATTAGCTAGGCATGGTGACGTGCATCTGTAGCCCCAGATACTGAGGAGGCAGAGGTGGGAGAATCGCTTGAGCCTGGGAGGTTGAGGCTGTAGTGAGCTGCGATTGTGCCACTGCACGCCCTCCAGGGTGCACAGGGAGACCCTGTCTCCAAAAACTATATACATAAATACAGACTGACTGATGTTCATGTTTTTCCCTTCAGGATATAGATGCTTAGGGCAGAGATGAGAGTGCTAGAACCCCGGCTATGTCCTGGCATGTAGGAGAGAGAGAGATTCAGTCTTTGCCTTTCCTTTTCTTTCTTTTTTTTTTTCTTTCCTTTTTTTTTTTTTTTTTTTTTTATATAACCCAGGCTGGAGTGCAGCGGCTCGATCTCAGCTCACTGCAACCTTGGTCTCCCGGGTTTAAACAATTTTCCTGCCTCAGCCTCCAGAGTAGTGGGATTACAGACATGGGCTGCCACACCCAGCTAATTTCTGTATTTTTAGTAGAGACGGGGTTTCACCATGTTGGCCAGGCTGGTCTTGAACTCCTGACCTTATGATCCACCTGCCTCAGCCTCCCAAAGTGTTGGGATTACAGGCTTGCCACTGCACCCGGCCCTAGTCTATGTCTTTTCATGCAACGTGGAGGGTCTGAGTATGGATCTCCTGAGTACCAGAAGGCACCCTGTCAGGTAGAGGGTGCTAGCAATCCCTGGTCTTGCTGCCCGATCTGGGAGCCCTGAGCTGAGGTCCAGAGTTAGTGATCTCCCCCTGCAAAGCTGCTGTTTTCCTTTCGGAGACTGGATTGGCTGAGGTTTGGAGTCCAACCAAATTCCCCTTCGAGGGCAGCCCGTCAGCACCAGGGATGCTGTGAACGTCCCTGGGAGGTGGTGGGTGGTGTAGACAGAAGCCAGAAGTCATGACCTTTTAAAGCAGCATTGCTGTCTGGGGTAAATACCTTAGGTTCATCATCTCACGCCAGGGAAATCAAGGACATGGCCCCACAAGAAGTGAGTTTAAGAGCAGAGGTTTAGGCCAGGTGCAGTGGCTCACACCTGTAATCCCAGCACTTTGGGAGGCTAAGGCAGGCAGATCACGAGGTCAGAAGATCAAGACCATCTTGGACAACATGGTGAAACCCCGTCTCTACTAAAATACCAAAAATTAGCTGTATGTGGTGGCAAGCCCCTGTAATCCCAGCTACTCAAGAGGCTGAGGCAGGGGAAATCACTTGAACCCTGGAGGCGGAGGTTGCAGTGAGCTGAGATCAAGCCACTGCACTCCAGCCCGGTGACAGAACAAGACTCCATCTCAAAAGAAAAAATGAGCAGAGGTTTCATAGGTGATAAAAATAGAAAAGAGAATAGCCCTCTCTCCTGCAATAGAGAGGGGCTCCTGAGTGGGTCTTCGCGTTTCATGGTGAAATGCACGGGGTTTTATAGACGAGCTTGAGGAGACAGAGTCTGATTTACACAGCGCCCTAGAGATTGATCAGACCACATGCGACGTTAGCATAGTATGCGAAGAAGCTGGTCATCCCGCCCTAATCGTTTATTATGCAGATAGCTTCGCTACCTGGCTGGTGCCATCTTGTCTGTTTCTTACTGTCCACATGGTTGACAAAAAGGAACGATGGAGCCGCCATGTTGAAAACGCCCGGCCTCCAGATAGACTTTTCATATTTGCACAGCTGCCGGCATTTACCTATGCAAACTTTTAGCTTGCTTATCTCTGCTTGCAGCTTTTCAGGTTACTTCTTGTTAGAAAAGAAATGATTCATGCTTGTAATCCCAGCACGTTGGGAGGCCAGGGCTGATAGATTGCTTGAGGTCAGGGGTTCAAGACCAGCCTGACCAACATGGTGAAACCCTGTCTCTACTAAAAATACAAAAATTTAGTCAGGTGTGGTGGCATGAGCCTGTAATTCCAGCTATTCGGGAGGCTGAGGCAAGAGAATCACTTGAACCCAGGAGGTGGAGGTTGCAGTGAGCTGAGATTGCCCCATTGCACTCCAGCCTGGGTGACACAGCAAGACTCGGTCTCAAAAATTAAAAAAAGGAAAAAAAAAGAAATGATTTTGCTGCTGCTTTTTATTAAAAGGAAACCTTACCAAGGACTCTCTTACCCCCACTATCTGCCTAAATAATTTCCTTCTAGCTCTTGTATCCCTTTGTAAGTGATCTGCCCACCTGTTTGTCCTCTGGAAATGGGGTCACAGGAGTAGCCCTGCTGGGGAAGGGGTACCTTGAAGGTCTTTGCTCCCCGAGGCGGGGCTCCGTGCTGCCAAGCAAGGCCACTGGAACGACGCACCGAACCCTGGTTAGCGTACACTTCCCGCGGAACGGGGCTTACCTTCCCATGATGCCACGTCTAGACACGGGGTCAGGTATAAATTACGGAGATGATGTCGCAGGCTCGGTGGTTAAACCGTAAAACTTTAACGAGAGATTTCCATGTCTTGAACATGTGCTGGGAAACCTGTAGGAGGAGGGAGGTGGCGATGTGTTCACTTCCTTTCCACTTCCTCTCCGGCCATCTGTAGGGGTGTAGGCACCGCCCTGTGGGGCAAGCTCTTAGCACTCTGCTGAGATTTGGTGTCAGAGAATGGCTGCCACCAGTCCTGGCAGTTCCCAGTTCCGGCTCCCATAAACCAGCTCCATCTAGCTGCACTGGGAGGACTTTGAGCCAGTCACAGCCTCCCAGGGCCTCAGTTTCCTCATCTGTGAAATGAGGGTGGGAGAGAGAATCTCCCTCTAAAAACCTTTCTGTCTCCCGATCTTCTACAACCTGGCAGAGCGCATCGGCAGACATGCATATTAGCAGAAGGAATGCCTCTCTGAGTTTCAGGCCTGCCTCATGCGGCCCTGGGGACACTGTAGGGCAGAGGAACGGCTTTGTAGGCTGTAAAACGCTGTGCAGACGCACAATCCCCCTAGAAATTCTGCGGTCTCTTTCTCTGAAAAGGGCCAAAAGCTATGCTGGCAGCTATTTAGGAGATACCTTTGTGGAAAAGAAAATTGAGACTGCTGTGCTTTTTTCTTTTTCTTTCTTTCTTTCTTTTTTTCTTTTCTTTGAGACAGAGTCTCACTCGGTCACCCAGGCTGGAGTACAGTGACGTGCTCTCGGCTCACTGCAGCCTCCGCCTCCCGGGTTCAAGCAATTCTCCTACCTCAGCCTCCTGAGTAGCTGGGACTACAGGCGTGCAGCACCACACCCAGCTAATTTTTGTATTTTTTAGTAGAGATGGATTTCACTGTTTTGGGCAGGCTGGTCTCGAACTCCTGACCTCGGCCTCCCAAAGTGCTGGGATTATAGGCGGGAGCCACTGCACCTGCCCTGCTGTGTTTTTTTTCTGACTCCAAATATATTGCTCCAATCCTCTGACACCACCACCAATTCCATTCCATTCAGACACTACTGAGAGTTACAGCAGACTCCACCCACAGTTTAAAGGCTCAGGCCCAAGAGACTGCCCCCATGGTAGATGCTGGCCATAAACGGGATGCCCAGGCTACCTGCACTTATGCAAATTCAAGGGTTTCCACAATTTCTCCTTTTTTTTTTTTTTGAGATGGAGTTTTGCTCTTTTTGCCCTGGAGTGTAATGGCACAATCTCGGCTCACTGCAACCTCCGCCTGTCGGGTTCAAATGGTTCTCCTGCCTCAGCCTCCCAAATAGGGATTACAGGCATGCACCACCATGCCCAGCTAATTTTTGTATTTTAGTACAGACAGGGTTTCACCATGTTGGACAGGCTGGTCTCAAACTCCTGACCTCAGATGATCCACCCGCCTTGGCCTCTTAAAGTGCTGAGATTACAGGCGTGAGCCACTGTGCCTGGCCCCAGGTATCCCTTTTCTATTGGCAGAGTTGCTGGCATTCACCTGTGCAAGCTTCCGTCTTATCTATGTCTGCTGCTCAATTTTTCAGGCTGCTCTTTGTTAGAAAAGAAATAATCTAGGGGTTGCTTTTTGTTAAAAGGGAAACCTTGCCAAGGACTCTTCTCCTCGATATCTACCTAAATAATTTCTTTCTACCTCCTGTATCACATAGACCACGGCGGAGGGTCGGGATGGGGTGTAGAGCTTCTGTCTTCTTTCTGAGTATCCCCCATTCCAGAACATTCAGGTGTTTACCAACCTGGAAGTTCCATGAACTCTACTGTTCAGGGTTTTTATGTGGGGTCTCATTACATAGGCTCCATTGATCACATCATCGGCCCCTGTTGATTGACTCATTCTCGCCTTTCTCCCCTTCCTGGAGGTCAGAGGTGGAGCTGAAATTTCCCACTCTCTAATCACATGGCTGGCTTCTCCGCCCCTCACCCCTCATCCTGAAGCTGCCTAGGGACCCAGCAGTGGTCACCTCACTTAGCATAAACTCAGATTTGGTGGAAGGAGGCTTGTTATGAATCACAAACACTCCTGTCACTCAGGAAATTCCAAGGGTCTTAGGAGCTGCATGCTAGCAATTTCAACAAAGATCAAATACATACACACAAACACGCACACACACACACACACACACACACATATATATTTTAAGACAGTCTCGCTCTGTCTCTCAGGCTGGAGTGCAGTGGCGAGATCTTGGCTCACTGCAACTTCCACCTCCTGGATCCAAGCAATTCTGCTGCCTCAGCCTCCCGAGTAGCTGGAATCACAGGCACCCACCACCACGCCCGGCCAATTTTTGTATTTTTAGCAGAGACGGGGTTTCACTATGTTGGTCAGGCTGGTCTTGAACTCCGGACTTCGTGATCCCCTCGCCTCGGCCTCCCGAAGTGCTGGGATTACAGGCGTGAGCCACCGCGCCCAGCCCATGTAGTTTATTATACCACAGACACAGAAGCCTCTGGAGCTAAGGCTGGATGCTACTCTGTGTACTGAAGACACTCCCCCAGGCCTTACGGTCAAGGCAGAGGAGACCCTGGTCTCCAGCAATGACATTCCACGGCGCCAGCCCCCACGCACTGTGATGTCTGGTCCCACGAAATTAAACGTAAGAGCTTTATACTTGGAGTGTGTATGTGCTGAGCAATGGTGGAGGTTTGAATAGGGTGGCTGATGTGGAGGTACGTCACAATGCACCGTGCCTGAGTGTGTTACCGGAAACTGTGTCATCTAGACCCCCAGTCATGGGCTCTTGGATCTTACACAGTGTTGGAAACAAGTTTATAACCTCGGGAAAAATCCACATTGAGACCGTGGATCACTCAGCAAGGCTAGTTTACTACCTGCAGGAAGGGTGCCATGCGCCAGCAGCCTTGCCACGAGAGCACACCTGAACAAGGAGACAGGGACGTTTGTAACTTTCATAACCTGACGCAATCTGTGTCCAGTTTCCACTGGCCAGAACGGGACCTCACATTCTATGCTTGACCCGACTGGCTAAAAATTTGGAAATTTCCTGAGTAGATAAGGGGGAAAGAACACAAGGAGGAAGAAGAAGCTAGTCAGGAGAAGGTCAGGAAGCTTTCCAAATAAGGAATGACACGCACCAGGATTTGCAGCTTGCCCGGTTCTGTCCAGACATTCTGGAATGAGTCAATTACACAGGCTTGACTGATTGATTTAGCTGATCAGCTATGTCTAAATCAGTTAGCTGATTTAGAGAATATATACACATGGGTATATGTTTATGCTAATAGCAGATAATAGCTGTAGAGCAAGAGATTGTAACTCCTTATAATGTAGTCTAAGATATAAACTTTGAAGAACTTTCCCATCTCCCACACGCAGGAAAGCATTCAGGGTGAGTCACAGAGCATAGTGAAGTTAAGATAATTTATTAGAGACTCCTCAATCACAGAATAGGCAGTCCTCAGAAAGCAGAAGGAATATACCCACCTCAAATACAATGCTTGCTTACATAGGATAGCAGAGCTAAGAGTAATGTCTTTTTTTTTTTGAGACAGTCTCACTCTGTTGCCCAGGCTGGAGTGCAGTGGCACGATCTCTGCTCACTGGAACTTCTACCTGCCAGGTTCAAGAGATTCTCCTACCTCAGCCTCCAGAATGGCTGGGACTATAGTCACAAGCCACCATGCCTGGCTAATTTTTGTATTTTTAGTAGACTTGGGGTTTCACCATGTTGACCGGGCTGGTCTCCAACTCCTGACCTCAAGTGATCCGCCCACCTTGGCCTCCCAAAGTGCTGGGATTACAGACATGAGCCATTGCACCCGGCCAGAATAAGGTCTTATATGCTTTATTCCAAACGTTTGTGATCAGCTTACGACAGGCTATTAGTATTGCTGTTCTTTTGTGTAACTATTGAGTTCAGCAATAAGTAATAGGTATGCTATTATTATTATTTTTTTTTTTTTGAGATAGGATTTCACTTTGTTGCCCAGGCTAGAGTGCGGTGGTATAAACATGGCTCACTGCAGCCTCAACCGCCCAGGCTCAAGCGATCCTCCTGCCTCAGCCGTCCAGGTAGGTAGGACTATAGGCACCTGCCATCATGCCTAGCCAATTTCTGAATTTTTTTGTAGAGATGAGGGTTTCACCACGTTACCCAGGCTGGTCTGGAACTCCTGAGCTCAAGCAATCCGCTGACCTTGGCCTCCCAAAGTGCTGGGATTAAAGGTGTGAGCCACTGCCCCCAGCCTTGAAACTCATTTTTAAACTAAGAATACTGTTTCTTCTTAAGATATCAGGGCATCAGGACCTCTCTTTAAATTCAAGGTCTTCTTTAGTTAGCTGGTGTCATTAACTCGCCCCTTCTACCATAAACATCCTGTAACGAAGAGTGCCCAACTTCCTGGGAATGCAACCTACCAGGTTTAGTTTTATTTGGCCGTTATTCAAGATGGAGTCACTCTGGTTAAGATTCCTGACAGGTGGACCCATTCCATAATAGCGGGAGGGATATGCCAAGCATATATGGCCTGAGGCCATCCTGGTACGTGAGGACCATGTGGCTCATTGGGAAAATGCCCCCTAGGAGAGCACAGAGCAGCTGGGATGAGGACAGCTCTTCCCTCAGCCAACTGTTCCATCATCGAATCGCATTTACAAAGTGCCCACATGCTCTTAGGAGCCCTTAAACACTGGAATCTGTGGCTCAAACCCTCACTCCTTCCAGCCGAAGCGTGGTGGGGCCCCAGGGACCCTCCAGATCTGCAGAGGGGGTACACTTGGCTCCAGGTCTCCTGTCCCCACAAGAACCCCCTAAATGTTCTTTATGGCTAAGCATTGCCTGAGTTTTCCCAACATGGCATTGGAATGTTCCAGAATCCCTGAGCCTTGCTCTGCCTTTGTAGTTATTGCCTGGGCCTCTCATTCAGCACTTCTCTTACTCCTACAGGCTTGGAGTTTTCTTCTCTCTCTCTCTTTTTGGTTCATTTTTGTTTTTGAGACGAAGTTTCCCTCTTGTTGCCCAGGCTGGAGTGCAATGGCGTTATCCTGGCTCACCGAAACCTCTGCCTCCCGAGTTCAAGCGATTCTCCTGCCTAAGTAGCTGGAATTACAGGTGCCCGCCACCATGCCCAGCTAATTTGGGTATTTTTTAGTAGAGATGGGCTTTTACCATGCTGGCCAGGCTCATTTCGAACTCCTGACCTCGTGATCCACCCACCTCAGCCTCTCAAAGTGCTGGGATTACAGGCATGAGCCAGTGCACCTGGCCCCAGCTAACTTTTTAAAACATTTTGTGTGTGTGGAGATGAGGTTTTGCTGTGTTGCCCAGGCTGACTTTGAACCCCTGGTCTTGAGTGACCCTCCCACCTCAGCCTCCCAAAGTGCTGGGATTACAGGTGTGAGCCACTGTACCTGGCACTAGAAATTAGCTTTTATTCACACCTTCTAAGCATTCATACTGTGCCTAGTACAGGCCTTACATTCTCTTTAGATTCTCAGCAACGCTGCGAGGTGGCTTTGCTGATGGAGAAACAGTGTCTCAGAGACGTTAAGGAAGTTACACAGGATCCCATGCTGAATAAGTGATTAGTAGCTGTGCCAAAATTTCACCCCACATCGTATTTATTATTTTTGAGATGAAGTCTTGCTCAGTCACCCAGGCTGGAGTGCAGTGGCATGATCTTGGCTTACTACAACCTCTGCCTCCCGGGCTCAAGTGATTCTTCTGCCTCAGCCTCCCGAGTAGCTGGGATTTCAGGTGTGTGCCACCATGCCTGGCTGATTTTTGTTTATTTATTTATTTATTGAGACAGAGTTTTGCTTTTTTTTTTTTTTTTTTTTTTTTAGATAGAGTCTTGCTCTGTTTACCACGCTGCAGGCTGGAGTGCAGTGGTGTGATCTCAGTTCACTGCAACCTCTGCCTCTGGGGTTCAAGTGATTCTCCTGCCTCAGCCTCCTGAGCAGCCAGGATTACAGGCAGGTGCCACTATGCCCAGCTAATTTTTGCATTTTTAGTAGAGACGGGGTTTCAGCATCTTGGCCAGGCTGGTCTTCAACTCCTGACCTCATGATCTACCCGTGTCAGTCTTCCAAAGTGCTAGGATTACAGGCGTGAGCCACCACGCCCAGCCAGAGTTTTGCTTTTGTTATCCAGGCTGTAGTACAGTGGCACAATCTCAGCTCACTGCAACCTCTGCCTCCTGGGTTCCAACGATTCTCCTGACTCAGCCTTCTGAGTAGCTGGGGTTACAGGCATGTGCCACCATGCCTGACTAATTTTTATATTATTAGTAGAGACAGGGTTTCACCATGTTGGCCAGGCTGGTCTCGAACTCCTGGCCTCAAGTGATCCACTTGCCTTGGCCTCCCAAATTGCTGGGATTACAGGCATGAGCCACCATACCCAGCCCATATCATATATTTCTACTGGGGGACAGAAAGAGTCAGAAAAAGAGGACAAGCAGACATGGAGGAAGGAGAGAGAAGTCCAGAGGTCAGCTCTGCACACGCTGGTGCTGAGATGGTGCTGCCTCACCTGTCTGAGCCCTGGGAGCAGCCAGGTTCCCGCTTACCTGCATGAAGTGCTCCCAGATGACTGTCACATCAGGCCTGACACACTCATCTTTGGAGACACATTCCGACATCAGGCATGAGCGCTGAGTGACAAGTGTGAGTTTGGGTCTTTTGTGTCGTAGGCTATGATGCTGCAGGGGCCACCAGGGACCCTCTGGGACACACACTTGCAAGCTAATGGACCAGAAAGGATGTGGTCCTCATAGTCACTTCCTTCTCTGTGTCCCCAGTAGCTTGTTCCAGTGTCTGTTGTTATAAGTAGAATTTCTGATGCCGCACAAGAAGTAGCATTCGAATGTAAATTTCCTCAGCAAGGCAGTTTACCTCTATAGAAGTAAATCACATCCACAGATGGAACAATGGCAAGTGCACATTTGGACAAGGGAGGGAAGGGGTACTTATGCCTGACAGGGTCGTCCCTACTGCTGTGTCGTTTCCCTATTGGCTAGGGTTAGACCGCACAGGCTAGACTAATCCCGATTGGCTATTCTAAAGAGAGCAGGGGTCTGAGCTGGAGTGGCAGGGTGGGTGGTGTGGTGGGAAGGACCATTACGGGAGGGTCAGAGCAGGTAGCCAGGGGTGACCTAGGTCAAAGAAGGTGACTAGAGCAGGTGACTGGGGCAGGTGACCGGGATGAGTCAGGACAGAGCCGGGGGCCGGGGGAACAGATGTGAACTACTGATTAGAACCGGTGGAGAAGGTTGTTTATTGAAACTACGAGAAAGTTAAACTTTAAAATAGAGAATTAAAGAATAAGAGAGCTGAACATACTGACATACTGATTCTTTGAAGAGAAACTTAGGGTTCACTGTATCTAACACGGTCACAGGTCTTGCCCCTTGACTCCCCCACCTATGGCTACCTTTGTTTACCTCCCGTTGTCTGATTGATCTCTGTGTCCCCAGTGTCCTGGACAGGGCCTGGCCCTGATGAGGCCTCAGGAAAGGCTCTTTGGTGGGACAGATGGACAGTTCTGGCAAACATACAGCTGTAGGTGCTGGGGCTATGGGTGTTAAGGGGGCTGTCCCTGGGGAGGGCAGCATGGGAGCAGTGGAAGGCGAAGGCCTGAGATGGATGTCGGCCCAGCTGTGGCAGCCATGTGACCTTGGGATTGTCACATCCTGTCTCTCAACCTCTGATGGTGGTGTGGGGGTGTAAAAGGATCTCAGTGGAGGCCGGGCACAATGGCTCACACCTGTAATCCCAGTACTTTGGGAGGCCACGGCAGGTGAATCACTTGAGGTCAGGAGTTCGAGACCAGCCTGGCCAACATGGTGAAACCCTGTCTCTACTGAAAATACAAAACTAGCCGGGTGT
The DNA here is from genome assembly GCA_963574635.1 of Cheracebus regulus. NCBI lineage: Eukaryota > Metazoa > Chordata > Mammalia > Primates > Pitheciidae > Cheracebus > Cheracebus regulus. The sequence goes on from CAUYQU010049912.1 coordinate 58,569, forward strand.
GGTGGCCCATGCCTGTAATCCCAGCTACTTGGGAGGTTGAGCCACAAGAATCACTTGAACTGGGAGGCTGAGGTTGCAGTGAGGCACTCCAGCCTGGGCAACATAGTGAGACTCTGTCTCAAAAAAAAAAAAGTGATCTCAGCGGGTCTGAGATTCTCTGGGATTTTCGGATCCGTCTTCACCCTCTAGGCGTAGTTGATCCTTAGGAAGGAAAAGGTCAGAGATCTTCAGTCTCACAAGGGAACTAAGCTCAACTGTCCATTCCATGTTCCGCTCCTGCCAACCCCAGAGCCTGAGGCTGTCTGTGTCATATCCCATAGTGAGCTCTGAAGCCGGGTCTTGGGGTTCGTAGGCCAGCCTCAGTAGAGACACTGAGGACAGTGGGGGCTCCAGGTCAAACCCCGAACTGTGGGCCCCTGCACAGGCAGCTTTGCGGTGTCGGGAAGGGCTGGAGACAGGCCCCACCCGCCCGCCCTGGCCCTGCCATCAGCAGCTGCAGGGAAGAGGACAGGGGCATTTATAGAATTCCTGCCTGCAAAGGCCCTGCAGTTGTTTTAAATTAGCATACAAATCGACATTAGTGTAGTACATCTGTTGTTAATCCATATCCCAGTGGAAGGGAGATGCCAACACGCCTTTTATTAGGCTCGTCGATCCCGTAATGTCCTTTCTCCTGCCTTTGTCTTCCACCAAGTCCGTAATGGGTTCCAGGATGTCTTTTATTTTGCTACAGACGACGTTTCCTCCTGCCTAGCGGATCAGAAACATAATGGATTCCAGGATGTAATTTATGTTCCTTTGGAATCAGACCCTGTACGATGAATTCTAAAGCCTTCGGGCAAATCTCCAGGGAGGCCGCGGCCCTGTGCTCGCCCCCATGGTCATCAGACAGGCACCGGGAACCTGGGCACGGTCCCAGGGCTGGAGGGGGAGGAAGGGAGCCTGGGCCGACGGCTCCCAATTAAGGGAATTCCAGGCAGGCGTGGGAGGAGAGGCCAGGGGTGCTGGTGGAGACAGACAGGGAAGCTGAGAGGATGCAGGCTGGGGAGGAGGGGCACAGATATTCTAGAAAACCAGGAACCGGCAGCACCAGGGTCTCTGGGGCTGGTCACAGACACTGGACACCAGTTTGCAACGCCCTGGAGAAAAGGACCTGACTCTGAGCATCCCATCAGGCCTGGGGAGGAAGGCAGGGTTTTGTGAGCCAGAGACTGCCCTTAGAGCCAACCAGGTCTGGACTAAGACAGCCAGCTTTGCCCTTTGCACATGGCATGGCCCTGGAGAGTCACTGTCACCTGCTGAGGCTTGGATTCTGTGGCCTGCACCCCATCACCCCACGTCGGCACCAAGGGCTCCCTAGGCAGCCTGTCCCCTCTGCCCGCTACCGGATCTTCAACCAGTTTCCTCAGCTTCTTCCGACCTCCTCTCTCAGGACATGGGTCTCTGTGCCCTCCCCGCCGTCCTGGCTCCTTCTAGGGCACACTCGCGGGGCCCCATCTCTCTTAAGAGAAGTGTTCAAACCAGCCATGAAGCTGGAGCTGTGTAGGGCAGAGTCCAGGACTCTTCTCCTACTTCCGAGATGCTGCGTTCCTGTGCACACCTGAGACCCTCAGCCACTCTGGACACCACTGTGTCCCCAGGGCCTCCAGACCTCCAGCCAGCCCCGTGGTGGGCCACCCTGCCTGTAAGATAAGCCCACGTGCTGTCACTGGGGCTGGAGGGGCTCTGGGCAGAAAAGACCACCTTCAGGGGCAGGTTTGACACCCCCCTCCACAACACTGATTTTCCAGACCACAAAGTGAACCCACCGTGTACCCACCCAGCTATTGCAGTATCTTTTTAAAATTTTCTTACAGAGATGGTGTCTCACTTATTACCCAGGCTGCTCTCGAAATATTGCAGTCTCTTTTACACTGAAGGCTTTAAAAAAACTGTGATTAGGCCAGGTGTGGTGGCTCACACCTATAATCCCAGCACGTTGGGAGGTCAAGGCAGGCGGATCACTTGAGGTTAGGAGTTCAAGATCACCCTGGCCAATATGGTGAAACCCCATCTCTACTGAAAAAAAAAAAATAGGTGTGGTGGCGGGTGCCTGTAACCCTAGCTACTAGGAAGCTGAGGCACAAGAATCGCTTGAACCTGGGAGGCGAAGGTTGCAGTGAGACAAGATCTTGCCACTGCACTCCAGCCTCAGTTACAGAATGAGAGTCCATCTCAAAAAAAAAAAAAATTGTAATTGAATATACATAAAATCCATTTTTACTATTATAACCTGATTTTTATTTTATATATATATATATATATATATATATATATACACATATATACATATGTTTGGTTTTTTTTTCAGCTGGAGTCTCACTCTGTCGCCAAGACTGGAGTGCAGTGGCCCAGTCTCGGCTCACTGCAACCTCCGCTTGCTGGGTTCAAGCAATTCTCCTGTCTCAGTCTCCTGAGTAGCCAGGATTACAGGTGCCCGCCACCACACCCGGCTATTTTTTGTATTTTTAGTAGAGATGGGGTATTACCATGTTGGCCAGGCTGGTCTCGAACCCCTGACCTCAGGTGATCTGCCCTCCTTGCCCTCCCAAAGTGCTAGGATTACAGGCGTGAGCCACCACGCCCAGCTTTTAACCAGTTTTAAGCGTTCAATTCAGCTGTGTTAGGTACCGTCACACTGTCATGCTGCCATCACCACTGTCCATCTCCAGAACTTTTTCATTGTCCCAATTAAATTGCAGACTTTTTGTTTTGCTTTGCTTTGTTTTTGAGACGGAGTCTCGCACTGTTGCCCAGGCTGGAGTGCAGTCGCATGATCTTGGCTCACTACAACCTTCCCCTCCCAGGTTCAAGCGATTCTCCTGCCTCAGCCTCCTGAGTAGCTGGGATTCCAGGCACTTGTCACCACACCCAGCTAATTTTTGCATTTTTAGTGGTGACAGGGTTTCACCATGTTGGTCAAGCTGGTCTCGAACTCCTGACCCTGTGATCCACCCGCCTCGGCCTCCCAAAGTACTGGAATTACAGGTGTGAGCCACCACACCGGCTGCTTTGCAGACTTTTAAAGGGGAAAAATTTTACTGTGTGTGTCCTGTCTAGCACATTCTTCCAGGTTTTTGTACCTTTTATTATCTCTGAGCCAGTGTACAACTGTAAAGTTGTGCAATAATAATCACGAGAACGGATTTTTGTTCACGTTCATGTAAGTTAATTGTGTCCAGTGGAATGCAATTGGATATGGCCCTGGGGACAAACCTGTTTTGCATCTATTTGTAAATTCATGGCAGCATTCCGTGTCTGCCTGCAGGATCCCGACGTTCTATGACTTTGCCTTTGAACCGCTCGTGGCATCTGCCTGATTTGTTCCTTCTTTGATTAATGTGTTAAATAAAATCTTTGACACATGTTCATTTTATACTTGTTTGAGAGCTGCAATTTTTTTTTTCCTCTTGTGGGAATCAGTCTTTTAACAACAGAATTTTAGTCTGCGGGATGGAGGAGCTGTGGTTTAACCCCTGAGGTTCCTCAGCCAAAGGCACAGCCCTGCATGAGGTTAGAATATGTGGAGTCCAGCTACGGAAAGAGGTGCTAGATAGATTCCACCCTCTGTCACCCTAGGAGCAAATGACAGTGACTCAGTGCTCAGCCTGGCCAGAGCTGCAAGGGACCTGAGAACCTCTCTCCAACTGGCTCATGTTGTTACAGGAACGGGTCCCGATCCAGACCCCAAGAGGGTTCTTGGATTTCATGCAAGAAAGAATTCATAGTTCACCTCAGCTTCAAACCCCTGGACTCGAGATCCCCCTTCCTCAGCCTCCTCAGTAGCTGGGACTACAGGTGTGCACCACCACACCTGGCTATGGTACTTTATTTATTTTTTGAGATGGAGTTTTGCTCTGGTTGCCCAGGCTGGAATGCAGTGGCACTATCTTGGCTCACCGCAACCTCTACCTCCCAGGTTCAAGTGATTCTCTTGCCTCAGCCTCCGGAGTAACTGCGATTATAGGCGTGCACCACCACACCTGGCTAATATTGTATTTTTAGTAGAGATGGGGTTTTTCCATGTTGGTCAAGCTGGTCTCGAACTCCCAACATCAGGTGATCCGCCTGCCTCAGCCTCCCAAAGTGCTGGGATTGATTACGGGCAAGAGCCACCTCACCTGGCCTTTTTTTTTTTTTAAGTACAGATGAAGTCTCAGTCTCCCTATGTTGCCCAGGCTGGCCTCAAACTCCTGAGCTCAAGCGATCCACCCACCAGGGCCTCCCAAAGTGCTGGTATTTCAGGCATGAGCATTGTGCTCGGCAACAGTGCACTTTTATTTGTTTGGTTTGGTTTGGTTTGAGACAGAGTCTCGCTTTGTCGCCAGGCACCAGGCTGGAGTGCAGTGGCGCAATCTCGGCTTACTGCAATCTCCACCTCCTGGGTTCAAGCAATTCTCCTGCCTCAGCCTCCCGAGTAGCTGAAACTACAGGCACGTGCCACCACGCCCAGCTAATATTTGTATTTTTTAGTAGAGACGGGATTTCACCATGTTGGCCAGGATGGTCTCGATCTCCTAACCTTGTGATCCGCTCGCCTCAGCCTCCCAGAGTGCTGGGATTACAGGTGTGAGCCACCGCACCCGGCCAACAGTGCACTTTTATGGGAGGCCCATGATAAAGCAGAGAGGCAAGCTGGCCACAGTGGCTCAGGCCTGTAATCCCAGCAAGTTGGAAGGCCAAGGTGGGTGGATCACCTGAGGTTGGGAGTTCGAGAACAGCCTGGCCAACACGGTGAAACTCATCTCTACTTAAAATATAAAAATTAGCTAGGTGTGGTGGCACAAACCTGTAGTCCCAGCCACTCGGGAGGCTGAGGCAGGAGAATTGCTTGAACCCAGGAGGTGGAGATTGCAGTGAGCCAAGATTGTGCCACTGCACTCCGGCCTGGCAACAGAGTCAGGCTCTATCTTAACAAAAAAAAAAGATCAGGTGCCACGGACTGTAGCTGATGCCTGTAATCCCAGTACTTTGGGAGGCCAAGACAGGCAAACCACCTGAGATCAGCAGTTTGAGACCAGCCTGGCCAACATGGTGAAACGCTGTCTCTACTAAAAATACAAAAATTAGCTGGGTGTGGTGGTGGGCACCTGAAATCCCAGCTACTCAGGGGAATGAGGTAGAAGAATTGCTTATATCTGGGAAGTGGAGGTTGTAGTGAGCTGAGATCACACCACTGCCCAGGCAACAGAGCAAGACTTTGTCTCTAAATAAATAAATAAACAATAAAAATGGAGATGGCATCTTGTTCTGTAAGCTGGAATGCAGTGGTATAATATAGCTCACTGCAGCCTCCAACTCCTGGGCTCAAGCAATTCTCCTGTCTCAGCCTCCAAAGTAGCTAGAACTACAGGCGTGCACCAACACGCTCAGCTAATTTTTCATGGGGGTTTTGCTGTGTTGCCCAGGCTGGTTTCAAAGTCCTGGGCTCAAATAATCCTCCACCTTGGGCTCCCAGAGTGCTGGGATTAGAGGTGTGGGCCACTGCGCCTGGCCCACTGTCAGAATTAGTCCTCAAACAAGGTGGAAATCGTCATTCCCCTTTGATGGAGGAGAATAAGAAAAGGAAAGAGAAGTTATTTTGCTCGGGGCCATTCAGCCGGAAGATGTCAGAGCTAGGATCTGTCTCAAGCCAAAGTGTTTCTTTCCCCATCTCACTGCAAGAAGTTAGGATGGACCCCTAGCCCCTGCCTCCCTCCCCACCCTACCCACTCTATCAAACTGGCTACTCCTCCTTCCCATGCTTAGGTCACAATACTCCACCCTTACCCCTTAGTGTTTGCCTGGCAGGCTCTAGCCCGTCTGCAAAGGCTCAGCTCAGAAGTTCTCTCCTCCATGAAGCCCTCCTGACTACTAATGTCCTGCAAAGCTGGCTTTTCCTGTTAGTTCAAGTCCTCACCACTCTAGGTGAGAACAGCTGTCACGTTGGCTGGGTGCTCTTCACTTGTGGACCTCTTTGGCCGTCTGCTGAATCCTATAGACTCCTTCTCAGAATGGTATTTTTAAGTGCATGAAATGAGCTGTGAGGATTATCAATGATCAGGAAATAGAGTGAATCGACATTTTGTTTTTAAAAAAAACAAATTACAAACAGAATGATGCATGTTTCTTTCCTAACACATAAACAGCATGGTCCCACAGTAAGCCTCACAACTTCCAGAATGCTGGAGTAGACATGAGCAGAAAAGGTATTTCAAGGCAGCAGCAATAATTGTGTGAATTCTATTGGGAATAAAGATACAGGTATTTATACTTCTATTGCATTGTCTTTCTTTCTTTCTTTTTTTTTTTATTTGAGACAGAGTCTCTCTGTTGCTCAGGCTGGAGTGCAGTGGTGCAATCTTGGCTCACTGCAACCTCCGCTATCTGGGTTCAAGCACTTCTCCTGCCTCAGCCTCCTGAGTAGCTGGGATTCCAGGCGCTCGCCACCATGCCCAGCTGATTTTTGTATTTTTAGTAGAGACAGGGTTTCACCACATTGGCCAGGCTGGTCTCAAACTCCTGACCTCAAATCTGCCTGCCTCAGCTTCCCAGAGTGCAGAAATGACAGACGTGAGCCACTGTGCCAGGCCATCTACCGTGTTGTTGATGTCGTTACTACATTCGTAGCAGGAAGAGATGCTGAAATGCAGTTCGAGTTTGGTGAAAGTAAAGGCGTAGTTCTATTTCCCATCAAGGCTCACCCATGCCTGGTTTCTATCCTTGGACCCTGGCTAAGAGCCTCGGTTACAGACTCAGAGCCCACTGAGGGGCAGGATTGAGTTTCGTCTGCGTTTCTAGCCTGGTTGGCACATTGCAGACAAGCTGACTACAGCCAATCATGCAGGTTTGGTGAATGGGTGAGCAAGTGAATTCAGTCAAGGAAGCCACAGCAGGGGACCCGGCCCGCTCCTCCTCCAGTCCCAGCTCTTCCAGCTGCACTTGTTTAATGGCGTGAACGTGACTTGGCTGGGTGCCGGGGGCCGTGACTGGGAGCGAAGGCTGCCCGGAGCGCGCACAGCAGGGTGGAAAAGAGACCCTCTCTCTGAATCAGCGCCTGCATGTGCTGCGCAGAGACGGTCCTGACTCATCTCCTAGATGGGGAGAGGGGCTGCGTTCATCTCAGCTCTGGGCTTCCTTCTCCATTGCTTCCAAAACCTCCTCCTGGGGAAGGCAGCCTGAAGGAGCTGCTGCGGTTTAAGAAAGTAATTGACCTGATATTACTCTGGCCTGGAGAAAAAAGATCTTGAGTGTTGTCTTAAAGAGGCATTACACTATCTGCTGAGAATGTCAGGAGATCAGGGAATGAGGGGGCCGCCCAGGAAGAGGAGCGGTCAGTCCCAGCTGGAACCCAGCACACAGGGTTACAGCCTTATCTGCTTGAGGCAGCCCAGATGTGTGGCGGACCAGTGCTGGGGACCCTGGTAGTCAGACCTTCCCAAAGCATGTTCACTTGATTTCCCTTTCTTCCCGACAGAAGCTGTCGAGGAATTCAAGCTTCCAGGGCACTTCTGGGGGGGATTTGGTGCATGGGCACAGGCAGGGGCTATGCATGGGCAGCCTGGGTTTTCTTTCTCTTTCTTTCTGGTTTTTTTTTTTTTTTTTTTTTTTTTTTTTTTTTTTTTTACAGAGTCTTGCTCTGTCACCGAGGCTGGAGTACAGTGGTGATCTCAGCTCACTACTGAGATCTCTGTCTATGGTGTGATCTCTGTCTCCTGGATTCAAGTGATTCTCCTGCCCCAGCCTTCCGAGTAGCTGAGACTACAGGTGCCCACCACCATGCCTGGCTAATTTTTGTATGTTTTTAGTAAAGATGAGGTTTCACTGTGTTGGCCAGGCTGATCTTGAACTCCTGACCTTGTGATCTGCCTGCCTTGGCTTCCCAAAGTACTGGGATTACAGGCCTGAGCCACAGTGCCCAGACTTGTTGAGAGTTTTAAAAATTATTTTTATATGAGATTAAGTTAGGTGGAAACACAAACTTTCAAAAGGCAACATTTTATCTATTTTGTGGAGAATTACACTTATGGCTAAAATTGTAATTTTTGAATATACTTACAAATGATACAGTTCTTATGAGCATTTACTACAGGAAAAAAGGCCAATGAAAAAGGACTGCTGCTTTACAGAAACAAAAAATAAGCTGTAGCAACAAGATTCTATTACATTTGTGTAAATGTGAAAAGTACTTCCTTTTTGAATTGACTGGTTCTGGAATGCATGATCATATAGCTCCATTTCCTCACCAAATGAAAAAGTTGCTTTCCTTTATCGGAGACAAGAGGCAATTCTAGAGTGAGGAAAAAAAATTAGCTTGAAAAATAGGATATGCAAGAATCCCAACTGCAGAATGATCAAATCCAATTTGTGGATACAGCTATACTGCCAAACAGCTTAAACACTAATTTAATAGCTAAGAGCTAAAAAAATTTCCACCAGTGTTCTGGTTTTGCAAAGTTGTGTTCTTGCCATATTTCCTTTGATACTTTCTATGACTACAACAACAATAAAACCTAGAATTTCTATTATGATGAGACAAATAACAACAAATATCACTATAATCAAGGACGCTTGTCAATATGATGATACAGGGCCCAGAAAGTGGCTAGAGCTGATAATGTGGCCAAGTCAATGAGAGCCAGAATGTTCTATAGAGTTATTTACGAATTTCAAAAATCTAAACTTTCTATAGCATCAATTAAATTTATTCTCTGGTTTAAATTTTCCAACTATAAATATTGGCATATCAACTAAAAGAGATGCCTACAGAATTTATCAAACATCTATTGAACAACTACTATTTGTAAATCACTGTGTTAAATGTTGTGAAAACCCCAAGGATTAACAGAACATAATACTCATTTCAAGATTACAATACCTAATACAATAACTAATGGGAAGGATAGATAAGTATATAACTAACTGCTGTCTCAGTATCTAGAGGTAGCAACTATTAGTAAGTTCTTGATTATTCTTTCAGCAATAGTTACTGTAGGCAGGGCATGGTGGCTCATGCTGGTAATCCTAGCACTTTGGGAGGCAGAGGCAGGCAGATTGCTTGAGCTCAGGAGTTCGAGACCAGCAACATGGCAAAACCTCATTTCTATAAAAATATAAAAACTAGCTAGGTACTGTGGCATATGCCTATAGTCCCAGCTACTCAGAAAGCTGAGGTGTGATGGCTTGAGCCTGAGAGGTAGAGGCCGTGGTGAGCTGAGATCATGCCACTGCTCTCCAGTCTAGGTGACAAAGCCAGACCCTGTCTCAAAAAAAAAAAAAGTTAACTGTATTTATACATATATGTGCTCACAAAAATATATTATACATATTATACATATACATATATATATATTCAAGCACATATTTATATACACGTACACTTTTTTTTGTTTTGTCTTTGAGATGGAGTCTTGCTCTGTTGCCCAGGGTGGAGTGTAATGGCACAATCTCGGCTCACTGCAACCTCCACCTTCTGAGTTCAAGCAATTCTCCTGCCTCAGCCTCCTGAGTAGCTGGGACTACAGATGAGTGCCACCATGCCTGGCTAATTTTTGTATTTTTAGTAGAGACGGGGTTTTACCATGTTGGCCAGGCTGGTCTCGAACTCCTGACCTCAAGTGATCCACCTGCCTCGGCCTCCTAAAGTGCTGAGATTACAGGCATGAGCCACTGTGCCCAGGTGGGTTTTTTTTACGCAAAAGAAATGTTATAATATCCTACTTTTCTATCCAATATATCTTAGAAAGTTTTGCCTATCACCCATGAAGACTTATGTCATTAAAAAAGAATACGGAGTATTATACTGTAGTTTAGGTAAACAGCCCTCTATTGATAGAGATTTAGCTTGTTCCTAGTTTTTTGCTATTACGTCAGTGAACATCCTTGCTTAAGTATCTTTGTGTACCTGCACAGGAATATCTATACAGTAAGCTTTTAGAAGTGGAATTGGTAAATAATAGTATTTTCAAGTCCTTTGTAGTATTCCTTCTGCTAGGCATGGCCAGGAGGTGGTATAGGTATTTTCTGTGATACCCACTGTAGTTTTGTAACCATTTCTTTGCCTTCTTCCTTCAGAATTTCTACTATTTTAGAAGCTTATAATGCAGTTGCACTGTTTTCTCCTGACCTCCTTTCCTGGTCACGTTTATTCCCTGAAGACTTTAGCTCTGGCTTAATTGTCCTCCTTTTTCTCCTTCTCTTTTCAAAATTTTCAGTGACTTTAACATCACTGTGGATTACTCATCTAACATCCTGGTCTCTTTACCAATCCTCATCTTTTCTTCTGCTCACTACAACTGCCCACATCCATGATTACAACCTAAACTTTTTCATTACAAGTATCTGTACCCCCTATGAAATACTGAATTCAAAATATCTTTCTCCACTAACTACCTCTCAACTTCGAATTTACCTATACTAATACTCTTCTGTAATAATTCTTTGACCTCATCAAATCTCCAATTCATTCACCAATACCTTTCTCATGATCCAATACCCTCCTCTGGTTTCCATTTCCCCAAATCCTAGTTGGACCCAACTATCTGCCTTTTCCACATTTAATCTGGAGCAGCTTAAAGTTTCCAGAGGAAAACCACACAACTAGGCTCACTGGCTATATTTTAAATTAATGACCACAAAACTCGCTAGGCATTCAAACTTGCCTAGAACTCCTACTCACACTTCCCTAGTAAACTTGATTCCTAGCCTACAAGATGACAGTTTCACAATGTCTTTTCTTTATACCCCTTACATTAGCTAACTTGGCATCATATTTTACAGAGAAAAATCAGACATGATGACCCCATGTTGTCACCATCAAAACTACAAGCCTATTGTATCTATACATATTGCTTTCTCTCCTGTAAAATGAAAGTACCTCTGGCCTGTCACAGGCAATCCCTCTGTTTGTTCTCTGGATTCCTCAAGGACTTCACTTCTGCAGCTCTTTCTCTTTTGCATTACCTATATCCTCTTCTTTACTGGATAATTCTCACTGGATTATACGTATGCTCTAGAATCTCTCTTTCTCTTGAGCCCACAATCTCTTCTAGATACCACTCCATTTCTCTTCCTCCTTATGCAAAATTTCTTAAAAACTGTTATATATATTTGCTGTCTTTATTTTATCTTATATTCTGCCAACCCCTCTATCTGGCTTCCAACCTCACTGAAACCAGGGCAGAACATCATCAGAGACCTTCATGTTGCCAAGTCAGACAGATCCTGCACTTTCCCCACCTTCTTTACCTCTCAGAGTTTGGACACAGTTTATTACTCACTTGTTCTTGATGATACCATGCTTTGCTAGTTTTCTCCTACCTTTCTGCTTCCTCCTTGGTCTCCGCTGCTGGCTCCTTATTTTCTACTCAGTGCTTAGCCCTGGGCTCTCTTCTTTTCTCTTTTCTGTGCTTTCTCATTAAGCTGTCTTATCTAGTTCCATAGTTTTAATATTACTCATACTTTTGCCGACTCTCAGTATGTGGCACTTCTACTTGTCTAACAGGCATCTCCAACTGAACAACAAAACTCTATTTCTCCTCAAAGCCCGAGAGCTATTTTTGACTTCTCTCTTACCCTTGTTCCATAAATCTATGCCATGAAAGAAGTCTATTGATCCTGGCTTCTCTCTGAGCCTCCTACCCAAACCACTTCCATTTCTCACCTGGACTACTGCAGTCGTCTCCTCAGTAGTCTCTCTGCTTTTATTTTTGCCTTCAGTAATCCATTCTCACTACAAATGATCTTTTGAAACACAATTAAGTTCATGTTACGTATATGCTTAACTCTCCAATGGCTTCCTATGACATTAAAAAAAAAGTCTCTTTACTGGGGTCTTTGAGGCCTGATGTGAGCCAACCCTGCCTATCTTTTCAACCTCTTATTTCCTCCTTATTCACTATGCTCCAGCCAAGCAGGGCTTCCTTCTGTTCCATGAACTTGCCAAATTCTCTCTTTCTTCAAGGCCTTTGCTCTGGTATTTCCCTCTGCTTTGGATGCTTTTTCTCCTAATCATCATGTGATTGCTCTTTTTTTTTGAGATGGAGTCTCACTGTCACCCAGGCTGGTGTGCAATGGCACAATCTTGGCTCACTGCAACTTCCGCCTCACAGGTTCAAGTGATTCTCCTACCTCAGCCTCCTGAGTAGCTGGGATTACAGGTGCCTGCCACCACACCAGGCTAATTTTTGTATTATTTGTAGAGATGGAGTTTTGCCATGTTGGCCAGGCTGGTCTCAAACTCCTGACCTCAAGTGATCTACCCACCTCGGCCTCCCAAAGTGTTGGGATCACAGGCATGAGCCACCATGCCTGGTTTGGCTCTTTCTTATGACTCAAAGCTCATCTTAAGTATCACCTCTCAAGAGGTTCTCTCTCCATCTAAAGTAGTCCTCCCCACCCCTACAATTACTTTGAAGCTCAATACCCTATTAATCTGTTGTATAAAATATATCTGTTGTATAAAAGGACAAAGCAATTGAATTATTAATTATATGCACACTTAGATTACAGTGACAAATTGTAACAGATGTTGACAACTGATAAATGAGAATTTTGTTCAAAGAATATAATTTTGGGCTTTGTGTGGGAATGAATTATGCAAATCAGAAAGGTTTTCTGCTGCGTACTGATCATACACAGTATATTCTTCTGGTGGCCTATGGTTTCCTTTTGGCAATAAATAGCTAATTTCTTGTTCAGTAGTTCTTTTTTTTTTCTTTTTGAGATGGAGTTTCACTCTTTTTGCTCAGGCTGGAGTGCAATGGTGTGATCTCAGCTCAGCACACCCTCTGCCTCCCAGGATCAAGCGATTCTCCTGCCTCAGCCTTCTGAGTAGCTGGGATTACAGGCATACACCACCATGCCTGGCTAATTTTTGTATTTTTAGTAGAGACAGGGTTGATCCCTGTTGGTCAAGCTGGTCTTGAACTCCTGACCTCAGGTGATCTGCCTGCCTCAGCCTCCCAAAGTGCTGGGATTACAGGCATGAGCTACCATACCCAGCTTCTTGTTCAGTAATTCTTATATGAAATTCATAAGCAAATTAATGTTTTTATTTATCACATTAATTAGAAGGCTCGAGAATACATTTTTTTTTTAAACCCTCTCAGATAAGTACATAACTTTGGGCTGGTTTTCATTCTTCCCACTCAGCTGACATTTCTGAGTCTTATGCCAAGTCCCTTAAACATTTTATCTGAATGAGTGTACTCTCTGAATTTAACACCAAATGTTCTACCTCTCAACCTCGGACTTTTAAAAGATGATATTTTTTCTGTTCTGTACCAAATTACAGAAATTCTTTTTAAAGGACAAAGTGAAAAAATATACTTTACCATGTAAAAGAGTCATCTATGTATCTCAAAACATTTTCCCATTCAGAATCTCATTATATTTATAAAACGCTATACTTCCAAGCCTCTTAGATGTTTATTAACCGAAATAATAGAAGAATTATATCAACAGTAAAATCTTCACATTAATCTATCCAATAGGATTCAAGTATATATGTTAGCCCCTTTAGATAACATGTGTCCAACTAAAAAAATATAAAAATATAAAATTTTTAACTAGGTAGAATTTATGTATACAGTATTTAAAATTTCAGGTTGGCCTAAATAAGTTGTTCTGGACAAGTTTTGTTTTTATTAAAAACTAACCACTGGATTAAGATGATGATTATTGCTTCCTTTAGTTAATAACAAAAAAGAAACCCTTTTTAAAATCCTTTTCTCCTGTGTAACAAATGGCCTTTATTAATTAGGTCTCTCAGTTTGTGTGCTGGCAACATTTGGCAACGTCCAGTCCTTACCAAAAATAGTAACAACCTGCTCGGGATGGCAGTCAAGCAGCAAGCCTATTTTTGGCTTCAATGTTTGAAACACCAAATGCCAGATGCCATCAAACAGAACCTTAAATGGCATAAGTAAACTGCTCTGATACTGAAATACAGAAGATGAGGATTTGAGGCTCTCCAAAACAGCTGTTTCTTTAGTACAAAAGAAATAAATGTTTCAGACTTAGCAGGGGAATTCATATTTACCGCTGATATATGTAAAACCAAAAGAATCTTAAAACTAATAAACAGCAGGGGAAGGAGGAGCAGAATGCTATTATCTCAGCTTTAGTCCTTAACATTACTCTAAATTTTCATTTGTTCAGTGTTTCTGACTTTTATTATTAATATCTTTGTTAGCTTACCTGTCTCTGAGTGTGCTGGGGCCTAGATAAGGATACAGGTTTTCCTTAAGCTTTCCTTTGATGAGATGATCCAGGGTTTCATGTAGGAAAGGTTGATGCTGTGTATATACATTTTCTACTCCCTAAAACAAAGGGAAAGGTTCTCATGTCATTTTTATGAAACTAGCAATATCAGAATCAATAACATTCATTATCAGAAAAGGACATACACTTAATAGAGATTTCATGGGACAGATTTAAATAGGAACTGTGAGAAATTTAAAAATTATTTTAATCAGCCAGAAATATTCTAATCTCATAAAAAATACTCTGTAATTTAGGACTAGTTATTGTAAAGGAATTTTTTAATAAAAGAATTGCTTAAATCCTTTATTGTGTCTTCACTGCCTCTCACTCTTTTGTGAAAATGTTGAACGATAGGTAGAGCAAATAAAAGGACCAGGTATAAAAAAAAAAAGACTGGAAACACACAGGAAAACAGAAAAACTTCAGGAAACATAAGAAAGGCTAGCAGATTACAACTAATTTTTGAGTATTTCAAGAAAACAAGTTAGTATTTTTAATAGATCAAATGTTTGCTTCATTTTTAATTTCCTTCAAAGAGAAACTACCTAACAAATCTTTAATTATAAACAAATGGAGTAAAATATCTGTGACTAACAGAACTGTTTGTCTTTTCCTTCTTGAGTATTTCCTGGAAATATCTTCGGTTATTTCCTGCTCAGCTATTTGGTCCAGTGCTGATACAGCTCTAACACAGAAAGCACTAAAGAAAAAGCTTTCCAGAGGATGTCAGTTTTAATTTCATTTAAGTGACATAGTACGAAATCAGCAGCAATCCACAAGGTACTTTGAAAATCATATTCATTCACTCTCAGCCTCAGGGGCTTCAACTGTTCTCACGCAGGAGAGCACAGAGGTATCTGTACCTTCAGTCCTTTGAGGAACTGTTTGGTGATAGCCACAGCATCTTTGGGGCTGAAGAGGTCACTTCCTCTGACTCTTTTACCACCATATTCAACAACTGCAGACACGAGCTATTAAAAAAGAGAAGCAAGTTTTGATTGCTTAGGGATCAGGAAGCTCATTTCATAAGAAAATAATTTTATTTTATTAAGGAAACAAAAATGAAAAGACAGAATGATACATTTCTGTAAATAAAAATAGTATGATTTATCATTTGTTAGAACTAAGAATATAATAACAGAGTTCATTCCTGTTTGGTGGGCTAATACGGAAACTGTTACCTTTCGATACTTGTCAGAAACACCTTTATTCCTGAGGTCCATCATTAGTCCTGGCAGGCTATTGCTGCTGTGTCGCTCATAATGTAAAGCGTAAAGCATCACCAGGCGGGCAGCATCAAACTCTGTCACTTTGGGGTTCTGAAGAAGCCTTTTTACATTCTGAAGGAAGATAGAACTTATATTTATCTCCCTTTCACCTGAGTGATCTGTTGTACAATGCCTTAGATCTAATAATTATTGAATGGTAGTGATACATCTGAGTTGATGACTGATATTACTACTATGACAATTATAAGTCATATATTTAGCAATGGTCTCAACTATAGAAAATTAAATGCCTTTTGTCCATGGTAAGAATTAAATAAGGAGATATATTTCCATTGTAATTGCTTTAGGACAAAAATGAATTTAATAATGGATAGTTCCACTTTTCTTTTCCAATAGCTGAAGTTGTAATTTCCTTGCTGAAAGAAGAAACACTTACTGTTTCCACCCCTTCAATCAATATAGCATAACAAAACCGACTAGTCAATTTGCAAACACTACTGCTTTCTCTTAGTATTAATAATAGACCAGTGAAATGGCGACAAGTTGGTAGAATTTTACACAGACTGGGCTTAATCTCTAAGAAGCATCAGAATATGTCTCAACATGGTTGACAGAGATGAGTATGTAACAACATGAAATCTCTAAACTGACTACTTAATGATTTTAAGAGGTGGGTACCAATAGAAAAGGGAGCCAGGAGAAACCACGTTCACATTTTTGAACCCTCATATTCAGTACCTTCCATATAGTACAGATTTATATTTATTATGCAGCAGAACAAATAATTTAATTCAAGCCAACAAATACTTTTTGAGTCCCCATAAGGCAGTATGTCAGGTACTGTTGCGGGAACACAGATAAATTAAAGACAATTCCTGTCTCCAATGAGTTCACAGTCAATGGGGTAAAGGATGATCAAAGTAATATAATTTATTCTGCTATAAACATGTTTCTTGAATGTACTTTAGTTCTGTGAGATTGCTAAATATGGAAATGGTATCAGTTTAACACAGAAGGCATATTTGTTCGTAGGTAATTTTTCCAGAATGGATAGGCTTTCTTATGGTTAAAGGGGAAGCCTTAACAATACCTTTAGAAAAAAAGATGAAAATCCCACAGAAGTGTGTTCTGCAAGAAGTATCTGGTTTTAGAGCTTCAAGAACTGTTGCACTTTCCACTGTGTTAAGCTCTCTGGGGGAAGGGCAAGTGCCAGTAAAAAGGATGCAAATATATTGCACTGTGTAAAAAAGCAAAACAAAATGAAGTAACAATCAAACACCGATTGATGAAGAAAGCTATCTCCATATGGTATTTTTAATTTTGAAAAAGCAGTCTTTATGAGAAGTGAATACTTTCAAGACCTTATAACTTGAAGAAAACATGAGCCCCAGGAAAAAGGCTGCAGAGGATGGACTGGCTGTATTTCTAGGTGCAAATGCTGGTCTCTACCATGCTAGTATTTTTATTATAACTGTTATTATTTTTATTAGGGCTTTGATAACAAAATTATGTGAATGTTTTATTTCTTTTCATAGTTATATAGATTTTAAGTGGTCTGCTTATAACCCTATATTCTCATAACCCTTTTTTTAAGTGCATGTTTTTATAGAATGTGAGGTTTTTCAGGAACAAATATGCGGTGTTGTAACAGACATATGTATGCAAAAAACAAAACAAAGCAAAAAGCAAAAGCTGGAAATTAGTGCAATAGAGGAAGCGGAGAGAAACGGGAAGAGAAAGTATACCTGGTTGTTAAGAAATCAGGAAAGACTTCATAAAGGACTTGACATTTGCCAAAGGTCCTGAAGAATCAATAAGTATTGGAACCAGTGTGAGAGACTGAAAGCAGTGGCACTATCAAAATAAATATGGAAATCAGACGAAGAAATCAGGCCGAAACGCTGGCAAGAGCCTTGGAGGGCACTGAATTCTGAGGACCTATCAACTATGTGATTACAACTTACAAGATGCTTTCACATACATTATCTCTTTTCACAACAACCATGTCCAATGTCTAAGAGCTCTTCTGTTCACACTGACTAGGGACTATGATGATAATGGGAAACCTCCCAGGTAGCTTTCAAGTACACAGTTCTGAGAGGGATTTCTATTGTTGATTTTTTGGGTTAATATTTCACTATCATCATCCTTAAGGGATCAAAAAGGGAGAAACTCTCTTCTGTAGATTTTGATCCCAAATTTGAACAATTTTTCTTATTTTTTTTCCTTTCATGGTATCTTTCCCCTAGAGCAGCCATGGAATACAGCCCATTTAGACTATCTGTTCAAATGTTCCACTATTTTCTACTATAAGATGAAGAAATTTCAGGTACAATTATTTATGTATCTCAATGAACAGCATAAGTTTAAAACATTAAGAAATCCCATTTGGGGCCAGGCACGGTGGCTCACACCTATAATCCCAACACTGGGAGGCTGAAGTGTGAGGATCACTTGAGACCAGCCTGGCCAACATGTTGAAACTCAGTTTCTACTAAAAATACAAAAAATTAGCAGGGTGTGGTGGCAGGCGCCCGTAGTCTCAGCTACTCAGGAGGCTGAGGCAGGAGAACCTCAGGAGGTGGAGGCTGCAGTGAGCTGAGATCGTGCCACTGTACTACAGCCTGGGCGACAGAGTGAGACTCTGTCTCAAAAAAACAAATAACTAAAAATTTTTTAAAAAGAAAAGAAACCCCATTTGGGATTTCTGTTGTCCCTTTTCTTATAGGCATAATGTCTCATTTCCTGCCCTTGCAGTCATTCTCTTATCACCTTTTCTGGCTAATCTGTCTCTGCACTGTTAAGCAAATCTGAGAAATCCAGGTAACTATAAACTCACAAAACTGGTGTGACAGTCAAAGACTATTGCAGTAATCAGTCTGCCCTTTTCTAGTTACCTTCACTTGGATCTTGACTCTTGGCTGTTTCTTACTAGAGATAATAAGTGTTGGTGATGATGTGGAGAATGGGAACCCTTACACACAACTGGTGGGAATGTAAATTAGTACAGCCATTATGGAAAACAGTATGAAGGTTCCTAAAAAAAATAAGACGACTATATGATTTAGCAATCCAACTACTTGGTATATATCCAAAGGAAACGAAATCAGTATGTTGAAGAGATATCTGCACTCCTCTGTTTACTGCAGCACTATTCAAAATAGCAAAGATATGAAGTCAACCTAAACGTCCATCAACAGATGAATGGATCAAGAAAATGCAGTATGTAGGTCAGGCATGGTGGCTCACGTCTGTAATCCTAGCACTTAGGGAGGATGAGGCAGGCAGACAGCTTGAGCTCAGGAGCTGGGGACCAGCCAGGGCAACATGGGAAAACTCCATCTCTACAAAAATACAAAAATTAGGTCCGCATGGTGGTCTGTGCCTATAGTCCCAGCTACTGGGGAGGCTGAGGTGGGAGGATAGCTTGAGTCTGGGAGGCAGAAATTGCAATGAGCCAAGATCGCACCACTGCACTTCAGCCTGGGCAATAGAGCCAGACCCTGTCAAAAAAAAAAAAAAAGAAAGAAAGAAAGGGAAAATAAAATAAAATGCAGTATATATAAAATGAAATATTTACTATTCAGCCATGAAATAGAATAAAGTCCTGTCATTTGTGGCAAAACAGATTAACCTGGAGGACTTACATTAAGTGCGCTAAGCCAGACACAGAAGGACAAATACTGCATGATCTTACTCACATGTGGAATCTCACAGAAATAGAGAGTAGAAGAGCAGTCACAAGAGGACAGGAGGTTAGAAACTGGTTAATGGGTACAAAGCTGCAGTTAAGACAGCAGAAACATGCTCTAGCGTTCTATCGCACAGTAGGATGAATAGAGTTAACAGTAATGTATTATCTATGTCAAAACAGCTAGAAGAGAGGTTTTTAAATGTTCTTATCGCAATGAAATGGCAAATGTTTAAGGTGATGGATATGCTAATTATCCTGATTTGATCATTATACAATGTATACACGTATTGAAACATTACACTGTATTCCATAAATCTGTTCAATTATTATGTATCAATCATAAAAAAATTCACTTCTATTCCTTGAGACTTGGTACTGGTATTTAGATTGCCCAGCTTGACTCTTAGTTCTGACCAGGCTTACTTTGAGTAACTATTTTGTCTACTTTTGAGCCCTTAGGACCCAACTCAATGCCTCAGGTCCATGTTCTAACTAGACGTATCTATTCTCTCATGAAAAGAAACTTGTAGGTACAAGCTGAGTTCTTTCTTTTCTTTCAGCTATATCAGTCCTTGGAGAAGCAGGGCCTTTTTGTCTGCTTTAATCCCATGTTATCCTTTGACTTCATTTTGAAGGATTTCCCTCATGGCTACTAGACTCATCAACTTGGTTGATAGTGGCATACATTACATTGAGATTTCAGGGCACTAACCAGAGAATAGGAGGAAAAAGAATCAGAGAGGCTTCTAATTACAAAGCAGGTATATGCTACATGGTAGTATTTATCTGTTGGAAATATAACTGAATTATATAATTAAGTTTTTGGTTTCTCTTATTATATTTTCCATCAGCCTTGTGACTATTAGAGAGAAAACTACACTGTCACATTATAACAATGACTGAGTAAAGAGCAAAACAGAAAACTCATCTACTTAAGAAGACAGGATTCAAAAACCTCACACTGAACTCTACCATTTGTGTGGATCTAATCAAGGAATAGGAAAAGCAGAGCAAAGCAAAAATAGTGTCTTTGGAGACCAAGTTTCCTAAAGGAACTAACATTCATTTATAGGAATCAATGAGAAAACCATTCTTCTTTTCTGGTATTTTGAGATTCTTCCATTGTTTCTGACTGAATACTTTTCTACTTTTCTGTTTTCTTCTAGCAACACCAAGATGAGGACGCATAGCAAGAAAAAATCCTTATGACATACACACATTCTAAACTATGATACAGACTATTTTAAATTATGATACAAAGTGTTTTATTTTTTCCTGACCTTGCATAAAGATCTCAAATCATCCTGTTAATGATACATAATAAGGACATACACATGTTTTAAACTATTACAGATGGTCTTGGTAATTAAAGATAATCTCCATTTTTTTTGTTGTTTTAGTTTAACCTAAAGAACAGGATCCCTTCTTTGTTACCTGCTACCATATTCATGTAGTAAAGGCAGTGAATAACAAAATAAACCAACAGATTAGGACAGTAAGATTGAATTAGCAGAAGTCTTCAACATGCTGATCTGATAAAAATGAGCCTAACAGTTTGAGAGAACAGTGTTGTGGGAATATAAAAAGCTTATCTGTGAAAAGTGATAGAAAGCAGGCAAGATCCGATTCTACTGACTGCTAAGTACATCTGAGTCAGTATTCCTTTTCTTAATGACTAGTCAACATAAAATTTAGCTTTGCAGTAGATCTTCTGCTGACCAACACTTTTTCTAAAATACCGGCTAAATGTTGTTTTAGAGTGAAAGGGACCATTTTTACATTTAACTGACCAAAGTAAAATTGTCAATCAGTTCAATGTGTCCTAAGCGCTTTTCTTATAATTTTAATGTCGCAAAAATTAAAATTAAAAAAATAAAACACAAGCACTTTTCTGAAATCAGAGAGAGATACAAGGCCATCAATGAACTAAAAAACATGTCTTGGATGCCATTAAGAAAATTAAATGTACCATCAAATAATAATACTCATAATGTTGACAGTTAATATTTCTTGAAAGCTGTTAAGTACCAAGTACCATAAGCATTTTACATGTATTAGCTCATTGCACCCTCACAACAATTTTGAGGTAAGTTACTGTTATTTTTTCTCCCTTTACAGACAAAAAGACTGAGGCTTAGAGTGGTTAAGAACGATTTTCAAACCCAAGCCATCAAAGGCCCAAGCTCTTAGCCACTACTCTAAACTGCTTCAAATAGAGCTCTTCCTCTTCATTTTTCTAATAAATATTTATTGAGTCTTTATTATGTATCATTAACAGGGTGATTTGAGATCTTTATGCAAGGTCAGAAAAAAATAAAAAATAGATTGGTTCCTCTCTCCAGATGAAAAGCTGTAATATAACACAGGCTGGGCATGGGGGACAGGGCATGGGGCAGACAGTGGGAGTGGAACTGCTCACTTTCTAAGGATGCTTTTCTTCATAGTATGGCAAATCTTCATTATTAATCAAATAAATCTCTTCTGAGGATATGGATATGTTTCAGTGGTAGTAAATTTCACTTTGGTTCTAGTGAAATTCTTTCTACATGAAATTTTTATTAGCCTATAAAATAACGGTTAGAATGGTGGCAATTTGTAAGTTAATTTTTAGCAATATGTGAACTTTTTTTCTCGTCATGATACTTTCTATTCAATAAAGCAAACCCCATCTCTACTGAAAATGCTTCATGATCTATTCTCATCTAAGATCAAGCCAAGGAATGCTATAACCCCACTAGATGTCAGGCCCCTGACATCCACTTACTATCAAACAAAAGTTCCCTTTATAGACTATTTAAGTTATGTTGCCAAAGAAGTCCTTTATGACAGGGGATTCCAAATCAATGCTCACTGTAAAATCCTAATACCCTAGAAAAGAAAATCTTCAAAAGATAAGTTTTAAAAATAACAAGTGGATCACAAATATAATTTATATTTTTAAAGTATTTTCTTCTTTTAAGTGAACAAAAAAATAAAGTTTCAGACAAATTATTACAATAACTTTTTTTAATTCCTTTCCATCTGTAGAGAGATACAAATACAGACAGTAAAACTGGCTAATGATTAAGTCTGGTTCTACTGTTTTCAAGGGGAAAATCAAATGATAAAAAGTAAAAGTTTAAATTTAGTTACGGGACACAATTTTGTTTGATAAGAGGCAGAAAACTCATTTTTTTGTGATAAATATCGAGGCATTTCTGTTAGGCCCACAAAACAACTATAAACTATTATTAGTAGTGTTGTTTAAAGGCCAAGTTAAATAGATTATGATACATCTTTACAAAGAATACTATTTAGTGATTAAAAAGAATGCACCTTTAGGTTCTGATCTGTAACAGTCTCCGATACATATGGTTAAGTGAACAAACAAAATACAGAACTCTGTATAGTATGGTAACATTCGAATTTAAAAAGAAAAACACACACTGACTTGCATACAAACACAGAATAACTGTAAAGATGCATATGAAACTACTAACAGACTCAGTTTTTACTGTTTATCTCTTTTACCAAATTTTATGTTACTTATTTAAGAATTAGAATGTAATACAATTAAAAAATAATAAAATCAAGTCAGCTGAAAAAACTGAAGAGTTCTTTGTGAAGATTTAAGGACGAAGTTAAAATAGTGATGACAGAAGCACATTGCATAAATATAAAGCAAATCACATCTTTATGATTTTCAAGACCATAACATTTGCAGAAGAAATCTTGATAAACATTTAAGAAAAGCAAAACCCAACAACAATAAATCCCAGTAAAGACCCTGGCATAACTAGAGCACCCACAGGTGGACTTCTTTCTTTTGGTTGCACTATGTACCAAAAAAAAAAAAAAAAAAAAAAAAATCATGCTTAGAGGAAGGGAACCAGCATTTACAAAGCACCTATTATATGTGAAGCATCTGATATATCTCACTGAATCATCATAACAGTCTGAAAGTTTGAAATCATTATCCTTGAGGCTTGGGCAAATTAAGTAATTTTCCCAAAGAAACTTTGGTAAGTAGAGGTAGGCTATAAGCCAGGCCAGTCTGGCTCCAAAGCCTGAGTTGTTTCTGATATACCAGGTTGGCATTATCTTACAGAATAAAGTGGAATTGCAGCTGGGAAAGAAAGAAGCTAAGCTTTAGAATATAGGGTCCTATCGACAGGGAAATGTGCTTCTTATAAGTGGCCTAGAAATAACTATTTCCTGAAGGATTCGTATTCCTAAATTACTTGTCAGTGACATCATACTTTGTCATTTCTCAGGAAGCATGGAATTACCTCTGATTTATTCTATCTTTATATCCAGCCTGTCATTTAATTTCTTCTCCCTTTGAAATGTTTTTCAGTTCTGCTGCTTACTGTACATTTATACTACTATCACTGTAAGTCTACAAGTCTCTCTGACCTGTTTTTTCACCTCTAAAGCATCCTTACCAGGTTACATTTCCCAAAATACTGCCTTCATTACCTCAACTTTCTACATAAGATCCTATACTGGATCTCCTGGCGTATCTCAGCAGGTATAAATTGTTACAAGCCTCTTTATAAAGCTCATAAACTGGTTTTTGTTTACCAATTCAGTTTTATCTAATTCTCTTTCATATCTACTCTCTACAGGTCAAACTGTTTATTACTTCCTGCATACTTCTACATCTTTGCTTTTGCTGTTATTCCTGACTGAACTCCTCCCCCAGATTCTATTCATTCTTTGTGGTTCATCCTAATCTTGTCTTCTCTAAGAAACTGTTCCCAATAACCTCAAAACCTGTTATAGTCAGTATTACAATTATGACTTGATTAAATAACATCTTGAAACATTATCTAATTTTTTTATTGTGCTTTAGTTTTGTCTCTTCAACTAGACTATACATTTCTTGAGGCCAGAGTCTGATTATGTCGCTATTCTTCTAAAATCCTCCAGTAGCCCCCATCATTTTAAGATTAAAGCTCAACTGTCTTCCAGTGGCTATAACCTGGCTTCAGTCAATCTTTCTAATTTAAGATCACTCATCTTGTACCCTGTACCAGCTACACTGAACTATTCTCTGTTCCCATATAAATATATGTATATTTCAAATATAAGTATTGTACATAGAGAAAAATATATATTTATCAATATTTGTTTATTTCTTCACATCTTCATGCCTGCATTCTCTCTGCTGAGAATGTTTCTTCCTTTTCCCTGCTTGACGCACCCCTATGTATTTATTTGTCCAGACTTGGTTCTAATGTTATTTTCCCTAAGAAGCCTCATCCTTGGGGAAAACAGTTGTCCTTCCTCTGTATTTCCACATTCCTTTGTAAATACCCGTATATAGCACATAGTGCATGGTACTATAATTCCTGGTTTACATTTTTTTCTCCCTACTATAATGTGGTATCTTATTCATCTTTGTACTTCTAGATCTCAGCAGCAGTATATACATATAGCAGGCATTAACATGCTGGTGGGATGAAAAGCAGATCTTCGATAATGAAAAAACTTAGATAATACATTTTAATATACATTTTATCTTTTAAAGTCTTCCTAATCACTCTGTGAGATGAGTATTAATATACCTACTTTACAAATAATGAAACTGACTCAGAGATTAAGTCAACAGCTCTATATCACAAAGCCTGTAAGTGGTATACTAAACACTCCAATCTTGATCTTCTGATTCTAGTTTGGTGCTCTTTGTAGTAGATTAGGCTGCTCTCATCCTAATTAACTGAACCCTTGGGAACTGCACATTACACTTCTCTTGTGGCTTTTATTATAGATCTATCTTAAATAATATTAATTTGTGTTCTCATTTCAGCTCCTTGTTAGACTAAATTCCGTGTTGGCGAAGAAGGATTACTTGCCTTTTTATCTCTTGCTCTGCCTGGCACAGTGCCTTACACATAGTAGGTGCTCATCAAATTGGACTGACCTGGAGAGCACTAGAATGGTCATTTTGACAGGCCAGTTCTTGCTCAACCTCTGAAACCTCCAGCAGATTCCGCTCACTGACCAATCGAGACAGTTCTCCAACCACTGTCACATGCTTTGAAACAGTCCCCGACATTTTCTTGAACTGTGGATAATTCTCAACAAAGGCCTGCCATGGGAAAAACATCAATGGGAGGTTCTGTTATTTTTTGACTGAGAATAAGCATGTATTGAATGGGAACGAGGGTGGAAAGCAGGGGTTGTTTTTCAGCCCAGATTAAAGCATCTACAACTCTCATCACATGGCATTTTGTTACGCTTAAGCAGAGAAGAAGGCTGGGCGCGGTGGCTCACGCTTGTAATTCCAGCACTTTGGGAGACCAAGATGGGAGGATCACCTGAGGTCAGGAGTTTGAGACCAGCCTGATCAACATGGAGAAATCCCATCTCTATTAAAAATACAAAATTAGTCGAGTATAGTGGCACATGCCTGTAATCCCAGCTACTTGGGAGGCTGAGGCAGGAGAATTGCTTGAACCCGGGAGGTGGAGGTTGCAGTGAGCCGAGATCGCACCATTGCACTCCAGCCTGGCCAACAAGTGTGAAACTCTGTTGCGCCCCCAACCAAAAAAAAAAAAAAAGAAGAAGAAGAAGAAGAAGAAGGAAGAACTGGTATATATTGGCAGACTGAGTCTTTAAATAGTCCAGATATTACTGAAGAATGGAGAGAATCACATGGCTTTTCACGAAGTTTTCACTATATTGTTTACTAAAAAGACATTACAGAAAATAAGTCTCAAACCAAATCAATCAAGGTAGAAATTAGACCCAGAAGATTCCAGAAGTGTTGCTTACATGAATAGTTCCAAAGTCTCACACGTTAGTCATTCATGTACATGTTCAATTTACCTTCATGTCTGCTATTGATTCTAGTTTTTGCTGTTCTTTTGGTTTCTTCTTCTGAAAGTCTTCCATGAGATTCTTTATATTGCTACCAATCTCAGCAAAATTCAGGTACATATTCTGTGAAAAAGAAAGTTGGAAGCACAGTTCATCAACTAGTCTGACTTTCAGACAATTTAAAAGAAGTGAAAAAGAATTCTGAACACAGAATTGAAGGGCAGGGAAATTCTATTTTAATTACCAAATTTGGACATTAGCCAAGACACTGGTGATGAATCTCACTACTACTCTCACAAAGAGCTACTGGAGAGAAGTAAATAACTATGTGGTCTCCATGAAAAAAATATTGCTAAAGGGTCAGAATCCAAGTCTTCTGCCTTCCCTTAAAAGACGCCTCTATCATCCCTTCACATGAAATCTCATGCCTGCCCCCATACTAACAAGCCAATACTGATCTTCTTACATAAAAACAACTAAAGACAAAAAAATGTTTAAACCACCTACATTAGCATAGAATTCATCATTTTCAGCAGATAGGACCACTTCTCTTAAGTCTTTACTGATCCCCGGCACTCTGGAAAGATCAATCCGATTGTTGTTTATGCCTAGTAGTTCATGGACCATGGCCTGATATGTCCACTAAATAAAGAATTATGAAAAAGAAATGGTAACTGACAAAATATGGAAATAGTAAACATTCAGGAAAACAAATACAAATTGATAATATTCTTAGTAACTAGTCTTATTTACATGAAGATTCTCTAGTTAAATTTTATTAATACTCTGTGCTATCATAAGCATTAAGATTGTCATTTTAATTGGTTAAACAATGAGGAAAAGTCAAAATACTTTCAGATTTCACACTTTTGGAAGAAGGGCAGCAAGATTAATATTCTTGATAGAAAGAAAACAAATTAGAGCTATCATTAGCTCCAATTTTTGCCTGTGAATTAAGAGTATATTTTTGGCTTCACAGATAGAGCTATATTGGTGCTGCAGTTACAAGCTGTACCATTTCCTGTATGCTTCTGTGGTTTTCTGCAGCATGCGATCTGTGTTCTTGAAGATCTGAGTGGTACTATATTTATCCTCGGAACACTAATATTATCAGAAAAACCTTGTGAGTTTATCAAAACATTGGCATATTTAGAAACTTACCTCTGAATCCATTTTATTTTATATTTTTACCTAATGGGAGTTGTGAGGAAGGATTGGTTTCCAGTCTCACAAAATGTGATTTGGAATAACTGGAAATGAGAAATCTCCAAATTTTCCCTTTTCACCATTTATGGAGAATAGATTACTTTCAGTCACAGGTCTTTTAGACAAAATGAAGTATTTTCTAGTACATTTCCTTCTGCATCTAAAATCTAAATGCTAGAAACATTTATATACATATTTTATCTTAAGAAATTTATTTCTTAAGAGATTTATTAAGAAATAACTTAGAAGGTTATAAAAGAAAGTGCTTACTTCCTAAAAGATTTGTCAAAGGAATTCTTGAAAAAGCAAGTTCCATTAGGGCACTTAAAATAAGTACAACAAGGCCAGGCACGGTGGCTCATGCCTGAAATCTCAGCACTTTGGGAGGCCAAGGCAGGTGGATCACGAGGTCAGGAGTTCAAGACCAGCCTGGCCAACATGGTGAAAGCTTGTCTCCACTAAAAATACAAAAATTAGCTGGGCATGGGGGCACGTACGTGTAATCCCAGCTACTTGGGAGGCTGAGGCAGGAGAATTGCTTGAACCGGGACCTGGGAGGCGGAGGTTGCAGTGAGCTGAGATCACACCACTGCACCTCCAGCCTGAGCTACAGAACGAGACTCTGTAAAAAGGCACAACAAAATGTTTTATGCTTTTATGGATAACTTCTTGTGCACGCTTCTAGCACTTACTCTATAATTAAAATTATGTTTATTTCTCTCATCATTGGACCACAAGCTCTTTGAGGGCAGAAATTGTATCTTTTACCTTTTATCTACAGTACTTAGTTTAGTACATGGCACAAAACAAGTCTCCAGTGAAATCTGCTGGATAAATAGTTGCTTTTCTTTGGGAGACAGAATAATAGGCAATTTTCTTTCTACTTTTTGATACTATCAAAAATTTCTTCAGTGAATATATAGTACTATGAATTTTAGGAATACAGGGCTATTTTATACTACAGAGAAGTTTCATTCCACAGATTTCCCTTAGCATTAACATTAGCATAAGTGGGGAAGAAACTGAAACATAGACTGTGCCTTTCTCTGTAAACACAAAGTCACAGCAGGGCACAGTGGCTCACTACCGGTCATCTCAGCACTTTGGGAGGCCAAGGTGGGCAGATCATTTGAGGTCAGGAATTCAAGGCCAGCATGGCCAATATGGCGAAACCCCATCTGTACTAAAAATATTTAATACAAAAACTAGCAGGTGTGGCAGTGTGTGCCTGTAATACCAACTACTCAGGAGGCTGGGGCACAAGAATTGCTTGAACCTGGGAGGTGGAGGTTGCAGTGAGCTGAGATCACACCAGCCTGGGTGACAGAGAGAGACTGTCTCAATAAATAAATAAATATACACATACATACATACATATATACAAAATCACTATTAATAAAGCACCAGCTACGTGCAAGGCACTGTTCTTATACTTGCGGGAGAAAAACACTGGTGAGACACAGTCTGCCTTGAAAAAATATGTAACGTAGGAGAGGGTGTAAACAACCAAAGCTACAACATGGCAAGTATAGCATGAGACATGAGAGAGACACAAAGGTCTACAGGATTTTCAGGAGATAAGAACATATCTGACTGAAAGAATATAGGCTCCAAGGAGATGTTGAAGAATGGAGGGATGTTGGAGATGGCTTTTGAGTGTCTCTTTTTTTGAGACACAGTTTTGCTCTTGCTGCCCAGGTTGGAGGGCAGTGGCGTGATCTCAGCTCACTGCAACCTCCACCTCCTAGGTTCAAGTGATTCTCCTGCCTCAGCAACCTGAGTAGCTGGGATTACAGGCTCCCATCATCATGTCTGGCTAATTTTTTGCATTTTTAGTAGAGACAGGGTTTCATCATGTTGGTGAGGCTGGTCTCGAACTCCTGACCTCAGGTGATCTACCTGCCTTGGCCTCCCAAAGCACTGGGATTACAGGTGTGAGCCACTGTGCCTGGCTTTTTTTTTTTTTTAATTCTTTGCTATTATTCATATAAATCATTTTGTTTTGTTCATTTATTAATTTATTTACTTGTTTATGGAGACGGAGTTTCACTTTGTCACCCAGGCTCGAGTGAAGTGGCATGCTCTCAGCTTACTGTAACCTCTGCACCCGGGTTCAAATGATTCTCCTGC
This sequence comes from Cheracebus regulus, assembly GCA_963574635.1. Taxonomy (NCBI): domain Eukaryota; kingdom Metazoa; phylum Chordata; class Mammalia; order Primates; family Pitheciidae; genus Cheracebus; species Cheracebus regulus. Next base: position 87,915 of record CAUYQU010049912.1, read on the forward strand.
CTCAGCCTCCCAAGTAGCTGGGACTACAGGTGTGCGCCACCACACCTGGCTACTTTTTTTTTTTTGTATTTTTAGCAGAGACAGGGTTTCACCATGTTGGCCAGGCTGTATTTTGATAGGTGAAGGTGGGAAGAGAAAGTATTCCAATCATTCTAGAGTTTGGAAAGCAGTCACAGAAAAAAGCATGCTGGCAGGAAACCAAGTGGTGAGCTCTAGGTTTTCTGTGAGGTTTAGCCCACACTGTGAAGGCTCTTGGATGGCAAGTTCAGGAGTTACTTTTTAACATAGTAGGCAAATGGGAACCAACTAACGTTTTTAAGCCAAGAGTAATAAGATAGAGCTGTGCTTTAGAAAACGTAATGTAATAACATTGTATTTATGGAAGATTTAGAGTGAAAAGAAATAAAAAGTAAGGAATCAAGTAGATAACTTTTTCAATATTCTTGTAAGAGATTAGCATCTAGACCAACGCAATGGCAGTAAGAATGGAAATGAGCAGACAGAAGGAAACACTGGAAAACAGAATCTACAGAATTAAGAAGTTTTCTTGATTAGGGGTGGGGGAGCTAGAAGAAAGCTACAGGAGGAATGCAGCAGAAGAGTTAATGACGACAGTGGATGGAAGAATCATGATACCAAAACACCAGGAAATACAAAGCAAAACCAAGAATAGCTAAAAATAAGGAGGCAAATAAATGGACCATGCTGTTTTTTCCCATATCTGTATTTTGACGAGTATCACTTAAAATCATCCTTCTATTATGCCAAGAAAGGGTTCTGTACCTGGTTTAGCAATGGGGTGATGGCATCATCACAGCGATCTAAAATAAGTAGCAATGGAGGAACCTCTGTCCGACGGAATTCAAACAGTTCATATTCTTTAGTTATCACTTGCTGTGAGTGAGAGAGAAAGATGATTTGCACAACCAATTATTACACATAGAGATGATATAAATAGGAAATTAATAAAATCTACACTTAACAATAGTTCTTTGCAATGCATAGATCTTCCATGTAAAGGATTCAAAATATAATACTCACAAAGTTTAAGAGTATATTATTTAAGAGATTAGGATTTGAAATCCTATTTTATAAGTGGTTTAACTGGACCAAAAAAAAGTTAAATAGCCTGTGAATGTTTCTTGGATTGAACCTAAGAATCTGGCTGGGTGCGGCGGCAGCACTTTGGGAGGCTGAGGTGGGTGAATCACCTGAGGTCGGGAGTTCAAGACCAGCCTGATCAACATGGAGAAACCCCGTCTCTACTAAAAATACAAAAAAATTTAGCCAGGCATGGTGGTGCACACCTGTAATCCCAGCTACTCAGGAGGCTGAGGCAGGAGAATCGAATAAATCCGGGAGGTGGGGGTTGTGGTGAGCCGAGATCTCGCCATTGCACTCCAGCCTGGGCAACAAGACTGAAACTCCATCTCAAAAAACAACACAACAAAAAGAACCACCTAAGAATCTTAGCTCTAACTGTTGCTTTTTGTTTTAAATTACATATACCTACCTCTTTGCCTGGAAACCTAACATATAATCATCTCCTTGGTTGTAAACAAAATATTCCTTTAGTTTCTGAAATATGCTAGAGAAATGAATGGCCTTTCTGTTTTGGAAGCAGGAACAGGTAATGCCATACCTTAACACACTCCGCAAGTCTCTTTGCTGCCTCTGACGAGAGCTGATAACGAATCATGGGACATTTCTTCAGAGATAGAAGGAGAGCTGTAAGCCCTTGAGTTGTTCTAGATAGCTGGGCTGGATCCCAATTTCGACCCTTTTTGTTAAGAACATATATATTCAAAGAAAACATTTTAATTTTCTCTTACAAGTCTAATTATTTGCTGAATTAACTCTCAACTGAAAAATTAAACCTTTCCTTCCATACCTGGCAGCAACCCAAAATATTGAGGGAAAATAAATGTGGGTTCACAGCAATGTAATCACCATAAAATTCCTGCAAATAAAGCACCAAGAATAGTCATTCCATAAACTTCAATTGTATCAAGCAGTAATATTTTCATATGTGATATAATATAGCCAAACTTGGTGAAATACAGGTTTAAAGAGATACAAAATTGTTCAATTAATAATTGAGTAGCAACAATGTAGGAGAATTAAAATAATTACAAAACAGTAGCAATAATAAATCTAAAGAATAAAAGTTGTAAAAGTATACACATTATATTTCTGGAGACCTCTATGCATACTTATCAATTAGTAAAAATGAAACACTGCTAATATGATATAATGTTCTACTCAGATAAGAAAGGACTTTGCTGCCGGGCGCGGTGGCTCACGCCTGTAATCCTAGCACTTTGGGAGGCCGAGGTGGGTGGATCACCTGAGGTCAGGAGTTCATAACCAGCCTGGCCATCATGGTGAAACCTCATCTTTAAAATAAATAAATAAATAAATAAATAAATAAAAGAAAGGACTTTGCTGTCCAATCTATTTTCATGAGAGATAATATAATTTATAACAGGTCATTCTTTTTATTCATTTATCACCTAGCACATCCTTCTGAAAAATTCAAAACTAGTTTATCTGCTGCCTCTGAAAACAACATTCCTCACTTATGTGATAAACATATACAAGTGTTCGTAATAAAACGTCTTTTTGAACAGACCTTTCCTTATTATTTATTTTTAGACTCAAATATTTGAAAAGGGCCAACATATGCGATGTGTCGCAGGACCACATGTTTACCTGAACCTCAGCCACAACTTCCTGTTCGTCAGCTTCAGCCAGTGACTTCACATCACTCTTGCTGATCACATTACTGAAATCTGAAACAGACATACAAGTTGCGGTTCACTCAAAGGAGATCATTTCTGCTGCAATTATATGTAAATGGGCCTGCTAGTTAAAGCCTAATGAATAAGTGACCTTCAAATTGGAATGAATAGCACACATATACTTAAATCCACAAATTCATAACTATATATATTTTTAAAAGGACAATCATCAGAGGCACTGGAGAATGAGAATACTAGGGAACCAGGTCATTTTATTGAAAATAGCAAATAAGGAGAAAGAAGTAAACTTTTATCCTGTCTTTTACATATAAACTGTACTACCAGGTAACCAAATAGATGAAGGAAAATTTTTCTTTATGAAAATATTCCAGCACAACAAACAAATGCTAATGACAGAATATCATTTTTTTCTAACCCCTAATGAATCATTGAACAGACTCAAGCATTGAGCATCAGCAGCTGCAAGAACTAGAAGACAGAGGAATATTTTAAACTTCAAGGATAGTTAAAGGATAGTTAACATCTCCATGTTAAACTATCCCATGGAGATGCGATCAGCAAGATCCAGGCTGTGGAAAACTTAACAGTTTGTTTCTTCAACAAATAAATTGCATGGGGCAGCGGGGGCAGGGGTGGGAGGACCTATGGGAAGGTTAAGAAACTTAACATATCAAAAAATAAAATAAAACAGACCGGGCGTGGTGGCTCATGCCTGTAATCCTAGGACTTTGGGAGGCCGCAGTGGGCGGATCACCTGAGGTCAGGAGTTCAAGACCAGCCTGGCCATCATAGTGAAACCCCATCTTTAAAAAAAAAAAAAAAGAAAGAAAGAAAAGAAAAAAAGAAACAACATATCAACCAACAGCAATGTGTGAACCTTACTTTGCTCCCGATTAAAACAAAACTGAAAAAAAGATAATAGTTTTAAATTTGAAAGCTGAATGGTTATCTGAAAATAGTATGAAGCAAGCATTCAAGACCGGCCTGGGCAACATCACTTGAACCTGGAAGTCGAGGCTGCCGTGAGCCGAGATCACGCCACTGCACTCTGTCCGGGTGACAGAGGAGACTTTGTCTCCAAAAAACTAAAGAAAAAGGAAATAATAAAGAATTATTTTTCATTTTTATCTAGATGTAATAATGAAATTGCGGTTTTTAAAAAATGAGTTCTTATCTTTTAGAGATGCATACTGAAACACTTATGGATAAAATTATATGATGTCTTAGATTTGCTTCAAAATCTGGGGGAGTAGGTGACAGTATAGCTAAAACAAGATTGAGTGAGGCTCAATAATTGTTGAAACCAGCTGATAGGTACATTGGGACTTATGATACTACTCTACTTTTGTATGTCTTTAAAAGTTCTGGGCCGGGTGTGGTGGCTCACGCCTGTAATCCCAGCACTTTGGGAGGCCAAGGCAGGTGGATCACACTTGAGGCCAGGAGTTTGAGATCAGCCTGGACAACATGGTGAAACCCCGTCTCTACTAAACATACAAAAATGAGCCAGACATGGTGGTGCACACCTGTAACCCAGCGACTTCGGAGGCTGAGGCAGGAGGATCTCTTGAACACAGGAGATGGAGGTGGCAGTGAGCTGAGATCGTGCCACTGCACTCCAGCCTGAGCAACAGAGCAAGACTCTGTCTCAAATAAATAAATAAATAAAATTAAGAAATAAAAGTTCCACAACAAAAAGTTTTTTTAAATAGAGGGGCCTGTTACACAAAACATTTAGTAACATAAAAATAGTTTTAAAAAGTATAAAAAATAAGACGAACAAGCTAGCTTAGTGTTGATATAAATTAGTGCTGCAAGTTAATAATGAATAAAATTACTACATACACATTCATTTTAGTTTACGTCAATCAAATAAAATTCTGAAATTGATTATGCTACCCAAGAAATCTGAAGTCTACTTTTCATAGGCTTTGGTGCTAATTACTTTAATAAATTTTTTTCTTCTGCTTCATAGATTTACAGTCCAAATCAAACAATCTTTAGAACCAGAGGAGTAAATACTAGAATAACCATTAATGTCAACTGCTATAAGGAACAGTTTAGAGGAAAAAGGAGTCTTTAACCTCATGATCCACTCAGTTTTTAGCCAAGAGATTCAGCAAAAGAGTAATCCTATTATTACTGTCTACTTGGCAGTACAGGGGATATATATACACACACACACACACACATATATATATGTATATGTGATTTATATGTGTATATATATCAGAGATCTAGCTTGTGATCATACTAAAAATACCAGAATAACTACACACCTATGCAAATGCCTAAAATAAAAAATAGAAACAACATCAAATACTCCTGGAGATGCAAAGAAACTGGTTCACCCATGCATTGCTAGTGAAAATGTAACATGGTATAGTCACTCAGGAAAACATATGGCAGTTTCTTAATACACAAAACATGCAATTACCCTATGACTCAGCAGTTGCACTCCTGGGGTTATTTATCCCAGAGAATGAAGACTTATGTTCACATAGAAATCTGTATACAGATGTTTATAGCAGCTTCATTTATAATAGTCAAAACTGGAAACAACTCATGTCCCTCAATGGTGAATAGTTAAACAAACTGTGGTACATTCATATCATGGAACACTACTCAGCAATAAAATGAAATGACCTATTTTTAAATTGAAAAAATTGTTTTTGCAGCTCCAGCTCAAAGGAGGAATGAACTCTTAATACACACAACAGGCCAGGTGTGGTGGCTCATGCCTGTAATCCCAGCACTTTGGAAGGCCGAAACGGGGGGGATCACCTGAGGTCAGGAGTTTGAGATCAGTCTGGTCAAACTAACATGGTGAAACCCCATCTCCACTAAAAAAATACAAAAATTAGCCAGGTGTGGTGATACGCGCCTGTAATCCCAGCTACTCCAGAGGCTGAGGTGGGAGAATCACTTGAACCCCAGAGGTGGAGGCTACTGTGAGTTGAGAGAGTGACACTGCACTCCAGCCTGGGTGACAAAGCGAGACTCCTTCTCAAAACAAAAACAAAAACAAAATCACACAACAACCTGGATGACTCTCCAGAGAATTGTGCTGAGTGAAAAAAGCCAGTCCCAAAAGCTTATATACTGTATGATTTCATTTACAGAACATTCTTCAAATGATAAAAATTATAAAATGGAGAAAATATTAGTGGTTACCAGGGCTAATGAGGGGAATAGGGAGGGAGAGAAGTGCATATAAGCTAATAAAAGGGAAATATAAGGAAACCTTACAGAGATGAAAATGTTCTGTATCCTGACTGTTTCAGTGTTAACGTCTTGGTTGTGATATTGTACTATGGTCATGTAAGATATTACAGAGCGGGAAGCTGGGTAAAGGGTATCTGGGATCTCTGTATTATTATTATTTTTTTTTTACAACTGCACATGAATCTACAATTACTTCAAAATAAAAAATTTAACTTAAAAAAGAAAACTTGCAACTATTATCCAAAAACAAACAGACAAAAACAAACAAAAATTAAGATGCCATAGATTAATAAAATTGCCTGTTTTTCCCTCTTGGGGCATTGTGTACTGAAAATCCACTGGGCAAGCTTTATATAACTTTTCAGTCCTACACAGAACTGAATGAAATAAAATGTGAGAGAGCTCTTATATATATAAAGTCTTTTTACAAATGTTAATGTTTTGTATCATTATTCTACTTAAGTAGTATACGCTGAAGAAAGTATATATGCCTTAGACTGCAGTCTAAACCCTAAAACTCTAATACCTTTAAGTAAGCTTTAAAACTTCTCAAATGCCCTACTTACTGTTAAGTCTAGTCTTTGGGGTGGAAATGTTACCAAAGAGACTACATTAATACTATTAATATAAAGATCAATAATGACATCTAGAGGAGAATAGATGTAACTTCCACAGCCGAATGTATTGGATCAAAAAAATCCATGTAAATTGCATAGAAAACACAAACCTAGTTTATTCCAGACCTCGCCTACCCAACCCCCACTCCAAGAAAGTTGTGGACATAAGCGATCACTACCTGATGATTTATACTTTCAATGCATTAAATATAGTAACAAAGAGAAATGAAATGCTTTTATCTGGTATGTAAAGTAAATCTCTGCTTTTCCAACAAACACAGTAAGGATTACCTTCCCACTTCAAAAAATAAATCAGCTTCCATGCCTCAATTCCTAAGTATGAAATAGGGATAAGTACATACTTTTTCTTGGCAGGGATGAGATGTGAAATTTGGCTACTTACAACTTTTGACTTACAAAGCATCTTGAAAGGCAAAGTAAAATGTAAAATTTTAAATTTAAGCAATCACAGATGAATGGAAATCACAGTTAGCCCAACGAAACAGAACATTGGTCAAAAGATTTTTTTTTTTTTGAGGTGGAGTTTTGCTCTTGTTGCCCAGGCTGGACTGCAATGGCGTGATCTCGGCTCACTGCAACCTCCACCTCCTGGGTTCAAGCGATTCTCCTGCCTAAGCCTCCCAAGTAGCTGGGATTACAGGCATGCATCACCATGCCCGACTAATTATGTATTTTTAGTAGAGACCAGGGTTTCACCATGTTGGTCAGGCTGGTCTCGAACTCCTGACCTAAGGTGACCCGCCTGCCTCAGCCTCCCAAAGAGCTGGGATTACAGGCGTGAGGCACAGCACCCGTCAGGTCAAAAGATTTTTAATACTTTGGAAGGACATTAAATAAACTAGACTTACAGTGACAGATTCAAGGAAATTATTGATGATACAAAGAGCTCAATGAAACATACTGAGATGTTGTTATGTGTTTGAAAAAGTGAACTAACAAACTTACAAATGAAATATATACTGTATTTGGGTCTTCGAAGCTCCTGGATCATATAATCCACATTCTCCTAGAAAATAAAGAACAAGCAAACAAAATATGAGGAAAGTTGCTTAAGGAAAAAAGTAATAAGCATCATCCATTGATTTATTTATTTACTGGGTCTACTGCATATTAAAGTCTAGGTTAAGTGTGTATATGTTGGCGAGTAAGGACTGGAGACAAAACAGATAAATTAATAATCAGGAATCATATTATGTATTATGTAATAGTATGCATATAATATTAAATATTAACCAGCTGCATTATTTTAGCCAAATTAAAATAAAGAATATAAAGGACACAGATGTTGAAATACAACATAAAATTAATTATAATTCTGCAAACTCACATCAAGCTGCCTGTCTGTAAATTGTACTCATTTGATCAAAATTCTTTTTTTTTTTTTGAGATGAAGTCTCGCTCTGTCACCCAGGCTGGAGTGCAATGGCACAATCTCGGCTCATTGGAACCTCTGCCTTCTGGGTTCAAGCAAGTTTCTTGTCTCAGCCTCCCAAGTAGCTGGGATTACGGACGTGCACCACCAGGCCCAGCTAATTTTTTGTATTTTTAGTTGATATGCTTCACCATGTTGGCCAGGCTGGTCTTGAACTCCTGACCTCAAGTGATCCACACACCTTGGCCTCCCAAACTGCTAGGATTACAGGTGTGAGCCACTGCGCCCGGCCTGATCAAAATTCTTATATAGAACACCAAAATGTATCTATTCTTTAAAAAAAATCAATATTCAAGAGAAAATATAGTTAATTATATTTACTTTGGCTTTTAATTTATTGGGATCTAACACTGCACAACTGCAATGCTTGTTAAGTATTTGCAAGTAGTAGGCTAAGATCTTTTCCACCATTACATTATTTTAAAATTAAAGTATGAAAGTTAAAAACAAAAAAGTTGATTTTTATATGGTCAAAATGTAAGAATTACAACTACATAAGATTATAGTGCAGGTTGTAGGCCGGGTGCGGTGGCTCACGCCTGTAATCCTAGCACTTTGGGAGGCCAAGGTGGGTGGATCACCTGAGGTCAGGAGTTCATGACCAGCCTGGCCATCATGGTGAAACCACATATTTAAAAAAAAGAAAAAAAAAGAGAAAAAAAAATGCAGGTTTTATTGATTTTTGATACATAACACCTAGTTAAATTTCAATATAAATTGTCTCCTAAACATATTTCATTTAGTAATTTGTTTTAAAAATCACATTTATTTACAGAATTGTAAAAAATATAAGCAATGTACACTGCTTATTAATGGGAAAAAGGTTTTAAAAACTGTCATTTAGCTTTAAAAATGCACTCAAATTAACTTTATAATATAATCTTAAAGTAAAACATTTTAATAAATCTTTTAAACCAAAAATTACTTCTTTGCAATATGCTAGGCAAAAATAACAAAGTGAATTAAAAGATTCCTGAAAGTTCAGAACATAAGGAAAAAAGCAAAAGATAAGAGAATATATAAAATGAAAAAAAGAAAAAGGAAGAATTGTTAAAAGAGTTTGAGAGACAGTACATAGCAGTGAAAGACTTTGTTTCTCTAATAAAAAAACGTTAGGAAATAACGAACAAGATGATCTCTAAGATCCCTCTTGAACCAAATTTTCATGACTAATCACTACAAATATGAAACAATTGGAAACTATTATAGCATGTATTCATGAATTCAGCAACTATTTATTGAGTATCCACTGTGTGGCAGGCATTGGGAATATAGGGTGAGAAAAAACAGATACCATGTGTGTATTCATGGGGCTTACTGCTGGTAATCACACACACCATATAAAAGTTCAAACCATGACAAGCAATAGGGAGATAAAGATGGTGTTGTAAGTGCACATAAAAGGCAGGTTTGACCTGGTCAGCAAAACGAGGAAAGGTTTACTTGAGGAATGAAGTCCAAGGCAGTGGAAGAAGCCTATGCAAAGGTCCTGTGGCATGACGGAACAAGGGGAATATAGTGGATTGAAAGATTAGAGGGGCTAAGGTGCAGAGTTCAAAAGGGAAATGGTTCAAAATGAGGCTGGAGAAATGGCAGAAACTAGACCATGCTGCACCTCCAAGCCTATGATTAAATTTTGCCCTTATCATAAAAGCAATGACAAGTCATTCAAGAATTTCAAGCAGGAGTGTCATGATCAAATTTGCATTTCGGAAAGTACGTAATGTACAAGCATGATAAAATGCATTAGAGTTGAAGAACATGAATATGAATCAAGAAACTATAAAAAATAAGATTAAAATAGGAAAGGATTTTTAAAGGAGAGACTTAAGCTAGATTTAGAAGGTGATAGACAAAAACTGACAAATGACCAAAGAACTTTTAATTAGTGAAAGAAAAAAAAACAAATAGGGAACAGGAATGAGCATATAGAATTGCTCATTCCAATGGTAGTCTAGCTGGCTATAGAGGAGGAGCAGATCTAGGACACAGGAAGGCTGGATACAAATGTGCAGATCAACTAAAGAAGGGCTTTAACTGCTGCCTAAATAAAGATTAAATCATGGAAGTAACATTGAGTCATTACAGGTTCCTGAGCACAAATGTGAATAAAGTGGTAAAGATTCAAGACATTCACAGCTGTATATAAAATGAAATGCTGATGGTGTTCAATGTGACAGATACAGGGTTAATCCAGGAATTAAGTAATGTGGGTCTCTGCTGAGAGTTGTTCATGAGGTGGCAATGGGAACAGCTGTGAACCTAAAAGACATCTTTAAGGAAGAACTGGCTGTAAGCGGTCAACTGAAATATGGAAACAAAACGAGAAGAATGAAGGTTATAACACTGATGATCCAGGATAATTATGATGCCACAAATAATGATAATACAAATTTATTTTGCCTTCTTAATGCTTTCAGATCAGAGTGTTCTGCATCTGCCCGAGCAGATGGCAGCTCAGTTTATGCAGTACCTTTGTAGGTCGAAGAAAACAAATTGCCTTCAGGTGTTTCATGATCTCTCGATTCTGAGAATCAATGCGTTCAAAGAGGTACACTTCTTTCTGAAGAATCTCCGATTGTGTGTATACCATACTCACTATGCCAGTCTGTAAAAACAAAGAATTAACTAAAAGTATGCTAGTCTAGAATAATAAAAACAAGTAGCATATCTAGCCTCTTTTTTCATTAATACTTAGCTGGATAAAGTAAATAGTAATATATGGAATAACATTTACTGAACATCCAAACAGGTAGGTAAAAAACGAGAATGAAAAATATGCTCTATCCTTTCAGCTGAAGCTTCAAGGTTAAAAACAAAAAACAAAAAAATCCTCTCTTTGAACAGGAACAATCCACACATTTCCAAAAATAATTTTTTCCATCAGCTTAACAAGTTTTGTTTTCTGGTCTGTGGCCTACAAATAACCTGTCATTTCAGCTTGAGCTCCAACAGCTTTAAAACACAATGTTGAGTGGAAACAGTGGGCCCATCCCAAAGTCTTCCAAGTGCTCTGACATATTAAGGATTTCTTGGCGGAGCCTTTTAGAGAAAGATTTCTGATTTCAATAAATTGTTTCGGGTAGAAGTAGTCTCCAGGCAGTGGCTGGAGCCATTTAGACTGAAAATCCACCGTGCAAGCTTTATATAACTTTTCCGTTCCACACAAACTGACCCTCATTTTCGTATCTTTAAATTAAATGCTAAATCCTACAGTGGAATGAGACCAGCCTTTGTACGGCTGGGAGGGTTCCTTCACAAACGCTGAGCAAAAGCAAACTCACCGTCTCTTTGTCCATGAGAAGTACTTTCATACCAGGCCCGCTGTCCTCTATCATTTTGGAGATGTACTGCTTCACGGCAAAAACCACGTTCATGGTGGCGAATGGACAGGCGCCCCAAAGCCCTTCCCGCCCCCTTTGCGGGCTAAATTAACCCCCCGGTTTGTTGGCGGGGTCTCAGCCGCTTCCTCCCTGCAGAGCTTCGGCTTCCGGGAGTCCGGGCAGCCACGGTGCTGGGAGCTGTAGTTCCGCCGGAGTGTACTGGGGACCAAGCCTACTCCGGACACGGAAACATCCGGCCGAGACGCCCGGGCCGCCGCCGCGCGGGGGCGCTATTCTACATCCGCCTGTAGATGTCTGTGGCCGGGACTTTCAGACCCGGATTGGCCTTTGGTCCTGGCGGCCCAGCGGCAGCCTGAAGCCCAGCGGAGTGGAGCCTCGCAAAATGAGGAAGCTGGCACAAGGCTTGCTTGGAAGCAGGAACGACGGATCGTGGCCATGGTCACTATTTGCCATTAGCGCTTTCTTGCGTGGTAGCGAGAGGGGAGGGCAAGGGAGGCGGCACAGTGCTCCCGGCCACCTGGGACTCGGAGAGACGGCGTTTAATAATAAGCCGCACGCGGTATTTGCGCAGCGATGGTCGAGATTCGCCTTTCTGGCTCACTGGGTCATTAATAAGGCGGGAACAGCGCCTCTGTGTTGGGGCTGCAGAGGCCTGGATTGGTGTTCCCAAGACAGAGGGCATATGAAATTGAACAAATATTTGTTGAATGAATGAACAAAGGGAACGCCTTTTAGGGAGGTTTTTGGGGAGAGGCCTGAGGTTCCGCAGGAGGGCCTGCAGCTAGGGCCGGCCTTGGGGGCTCGCAGCCTGCGGGACCACTGGCCCTGCGGGACCACTGGACCTGCGGGACCACCGGCCCTGCCGGACCACCGGACCTGCGAGACCACCGGCCCTGCGAGACCACCGGACCTGCGAGACCACCGGACCTGCCGGACCACCGGCCCTGCGGGACCACCGGACCTGCGGGACCACCTGACCTGCCGGACCACCGGCCCTGCGGGACCACCGCACCTGCGAGACCACCGGACCTGCGGGACCACCGGCTCTGCGAGCGTCCGTCCGCCCCGCCCCCGACTCAGCACCCCGAGCAATTGGACTCTGCCAGCTCCCCCTCGCGCGCTGAAGCTGCAGGCAAGAGCCGAGTTGCCTGGGTCCTTTCAAATGGGTAGGCGACACGTATCCGGTAGAGCTAAACAAACCAGCGTGGGGATTTGAAGCAAAAACTCTCAAGTTTTTATTGAATCTGGAAACCATCAACTTGTAACGGTCTGCATTTGTGTCTACACCACACAGGTCTCCCCTCCATCATGACATTTGTCGAAAAAAGAGGGTAGATGTTTGTTTTTCGCACCTTTACTTTGGGGAATTGTAAAATCAGGAAGATAAGAAACAACTGCTAGAAATCAGTTAACTATAAATGCTTATGAATAGTTCCACCAAAATAATGACAGAGTTTGTGAGGTCAATACATTCAGCATTACCAAATAAATTCTTTAAATTGTAAGAAGTGCTCAATTAAAATAGACAAATAGCACTTTAACATTAATGTGCTTAAGATTATGCAACATTATATACAATTTTCAAATCCCTTAAGGAAGATCAGAAACCACTGAAATAGCAGAGATTTTTGTCACCTCTGAAATTGTGAAGAATATGGTTTTTTTTTTTCAATTTTTCTACCAAATAAAGCTTCCCTTTAGGCATTTTCTAATTTTTAGATGTGTTTTGAATGAAACGTCTTAAGTTACATATCAAAGTCAAAATGTGAATATTTAAATGGATACAAATAAGAAAAACTAATGTTATATGCAAATTTCATTCTTTTTATTTATTTATTTATTTTTAAATTTTTTTCTTTTTAAAGGTGGGGTGTCACCCTGATGGCCAGGCTGGTCTTGAACTCCTGACTTCAGGTGATCCACCCACCTCGGCCTCCCAAAGTGCTAGGATTACAGGCGTGAGCCACCCCGCCCGGCCGCAAATTTCATTCTTACCAATTTAAATGTTCATATCTTACAGGAAACATGGAAACAATGCTAATGAAAATCCTGTAAATTACTGATATTTGAAAATTCACCGCCAATCTCCCATGTCACTTGATTTTTATTTTTCTTATCTATAATATGGACTGCAGTATAGAAAATTTTTCCCCATGTTCTGCATTATTTTAAGAAAGACGGAGATAAAGACTTGTCCATGAAATTTGTGCCTTTTTAGACAACAATCTGTAAGCAATAGATGGAAAGAATCTGTATCCTTTTGATAATTTATACTTGCACACATAACTTTTTGAGGGAGGAGGAAAATGCCTACTTGACAAAGCTTACTAACTCATTCCAATTTCCCATAAAATTCCATTGATGTCAGTGGCAGTGATATATTATACACTGAGTGATGAGATATGGAACATACACATTTTGAACAAAACAAGTATTACATATTTAAAGGGTGCTGTGATGGTCCTGAAGTTAGCTTGCTTCCTTCCTGAAGAAAACCACTCAAGCCATTTTAAATGTCTCCAAATTAAGAACTTTTGTATCCCCATACCTCTAATAATAGGACTGAAACCACTGATAAAGTCCAAACTCTTGCTTTGTGACCCAACCAGTATAAACCCAAAGTTACTTGTTTTGCTGCAGGCAAGTGACAGCAAATCCAGAAGCCAATATGAAGTGCCTACTTATTTTTAATTTAGGGTACAAATAAACTCTAATAACAAGAAATATTTTCAGTAGTAAAGACATTAAATCAAAAAAATAAATCATGACATCCTTCAAATATGAATGATACATTAACTTAAAATCTTCAAGTTGAAAAATTTGTTTTCACTGGGTCCAAGAAATCAGTGCTCTAAAGAATAGAAAACAGGAAGTCAAAAAAATGCAGTATTGGTCAGGTGGGTGGCTCACTCCTGTCGTCCCCACACTTTGGAAGGCTGAGGCGAAGCCAATCTCTTGAGTCCAGAAGTTCAAGACCAGCTGAGGCACCATGATGAAACCCTGTCTATACAAAAAATGTAAAAAATTAGTTGGGCGTGGTGGTCAGCGCCTGCAGTCCCAGCTACTTGGGAGGCTGAGATGGGAGGATCACCTGAGCCCAGGAGGCTGAGGTTATAGTGTGCCACTGCACTACATTCTGGGTGACAGAGTGAGACCCTGTCTCCAAAAAAAAAAAGAATAAAAAGTAATATTTGCATTTGTACGTTTTATTTATGCTTATAAATATGTAAGTTAAATAATCAGGAATGATTATCCACATAATTAAATGTACTTCAGTTTTCTCCAAGGTGTATACTGTTTAGAGGTTTAACTGCCCATTTTGTGTTTAATCAAAATCATGGTCTTCCCCCATCAGAACGCAAGTCTTCAATATAAAACAAATAATATGTAAATAAGCTTCAGTATAATTATAATAACAATATGGCAAACTCTTAGTTATTTTAGATTATTAATTCTCTATCTACCATAATCCTTGTTGCTTCATATTAACACTTCTCTTATAAGCCATGAATAGGAAGGAAGTAAAGATGAAATTTAATGAAACTGAAGTTAATTAGATTTCCTACTTGATAACAATTTTTTAAAAATTTGCATAAAGTATAGCAGTATTGGCCAGGCACAGTGGCTCATGCCTTTGATCCTAGCACTTTGAGAGGCAAAGGCAGGAGGATTGCTTGAGCCCAGGAGTTCAAGAGCAACTTGGGCAACATAGCTAAACCTTGCCTCTACACAAAATTTAAAAATTAACCAGGTGTAGTGGGTGAACCTGTGGTCCCAGCTACTCCGGAAGTGTGGTGCTAGGATTGCTTGAGCCCTGGAAATCGAGACTGCAGCGAGCCATGTTCATGCCACTGCACTCCAGCCTGGGCGAGAGTGACACCCTGTCTCAAAAAAAAAAAAGAAAAAGAAAAGAAAAAAGAATGGCAGGATTGCTTGTGTCATACAACCAGTATTTGTGCAGAGTTCTTAACCATTTCCTCATCAGATAAATGGTAATAACATAACCTACCTCATGAATTTGTGAGAATTAAATGAAATAATATGCAAAAAAGTATTTTACACAGTGGCTGGTGCATGGTAAATGGTCTATAAATATCAGCTTTCATTATTAGAAATCAAAAGGGTAAACATGCATTCTAGCTTATTTTTCACTTAGGGCATGTTTATTTGCCATTGACAAGAAAATTTAAAAATAGAATCAATTTCAGAAAATGTAAGCTGTAGCTTCTGCCATAGCTTCTAAATATAATTTCCATTAAGACTGAATCTTGTATTACTCTACAGTAATAGAAATACTAACAGGAAGATTTGAACTGCTTCATCATAATTTGTAAAGCATGCAGTTTTTATGAAGAAAAAACTTAGGAAAAATATGCCTCAAACGATTTCAGAGGATTAGTGTCTGTGCAGCCTCAAATCAAATAGAATTTGTTAAATTTTCATCGCAGTTCACCAACTGTGATATACTGGGCTTTATGGTAACAAAAGCATTTAATAGCTTTAAATCATTAAGTAAAAATTATCTGCATGAAGAATTCTGTCTGCACATTCAATAATTTCAGTGATTCCACCTTTCTGAGTAGGTAAATTGATAATAGCTACAGTGAGAATGTCACAGCTGAGTTGACTTGTAGCATGACTACTAACTGGCTATCAAATTCTGTGCAGAGTCCTTTAACATAACTATCCTGAATTCATACTTTTGATTACAAATAAGTTCACCATTTGTAGTATTTTGAGATGACCAAAGAAGTTGGATTTCTGTATGGGAACTGCTCCCCAGCAAGAAACATTTCTTTTTTTTTTTTTTATTTGGGACAGGGTCTTGTTCTGTCACCCCGGCTGGAGTGCTGTGGCGCCATCTCGACTCACTGCAGCCTCTGTCTCCGGGTTCCAGTAATTATCTCATGCTTCAGCCTCCTGAGTAGCCAGACTACAGGAGCCTGCCCCCAAACCTGGCTAATTTTTGTATTTTTAGTAGAGACTGAGTTTAATTTTTGTGTTTTTGGTAGAAACAGGGTTTTACCATGTTGGCCAGGCTGGTCTGGAACTCCTGGCCTCAAGTGATCTACCTGCCTTGGCCTCCCAAAGTGCTGGGATTACAGGCATGAGCCAGTATGCCTGGTCTACAACATTTTCTATCCGCAGAAATACAGGTAATATATTCAGAGACCTGAGTAACTGAAAATTTAGTTAAATAAGATCTTGGCATTCCCAAGGATGAAATGATCTAGCCTGAGTGAAATTTTTGTTAAAGTGAGCTTGTTATAAGTCAGGGCCAGCCTCGGCGGGTCATGCCTGTAATCCCAGCATTTTAGGGGGGCCGAGATGGGTGGATCACTTGAAGTCAGGAGTTCAAGACCAGCCTGGTCAACATGGTGAAACCCTGGTCTCTACTAAAAATACACTATTAGCCAGGTGTGGTAGTTCATGACTGTGATCCCAGTTACTCAGGAGGCTGAGGCAGGAGAATTGCTTGAACCCAGGAGGTGGAGGTTGCAGTGAGCCAAGATCATGCCACTGTAGTCCAGCTGGGGCAATAAGAATGAAACTCCAGCTAAAAAAAAAAAAAAAAAAAAAAAAAAGTCAGGTTTCCCCTTCACTTTTTAATTAGTTCTAGGCCATTGTATAGATTAGCAGCTTTCAAAATGTAGACTGTACACCACGGTAGTTTTGTAAGTTGCTCTGATATATAAAACAGCATGTGATTTTGTTTAAGAGAGATTCCTAGCTAACGTAGGTAGAAAAGAACAGTTGCTCAGAGTAAGACATAATTTCTTGGGCAAAAGATTAGAGAAGGCAATTCGCTGAAAATGAAATAAATAGTAAACACGTGAAGAGATGCTCAATGGTAATCTAAAAAATGCAAATTAAAGTGACAATGGAATTACCATTTCATATCCAAAAATTAAAATGTCTGATAATACCAAGTGTTGGTGAAAATGTAGAATAATCCTTCAGCTATCGCTAGTAGAAGTGTAAAAAATTGGTATAACATTTTGGAAAGCAATATGGATGTTAAAAAGCTGAAGATACATACCCTTGTGCTCAAAAATTCTTCCTCTTGGTTATATCCCTCTTGCTTCCATGGAAACTCCCAAAGAAGCTTCCCTTCTTTGTTTCGTGAAAGGGCCATATATGCAAAGCGGCCCCCAAATGCCAAAGGAGCCGAGAAGGCAAAGAATAAGGCAGACAAACTCAGTTTGTCAGTTTTGAGTGATTTATTCGGGGAATTTACAGACAGAAATATGGTCCTGGGCAGCTGCATGACAGGTAGATCTCTGCATTGCAACCTCCCAGACCCAGGGCTTATATCTTAGGGAAAATGTATGTGCTCTGGAAGGAATGTGTAGGTGGCTGTGGGTGCCACAGCCTATGATTTCTGCAACAGCATCAAGTGTGGTTTAGGAGGAAACTTACAGTGAATAGAGGTTCTTACATAAAGACTAATACATCATTTAGACATTCTGGAGGCATTCCGAGACTCGGGGTTAGTCAGAAGTTACATGGCAGATCAGCATTTAAAATAAAGTCACTCTTGTCCCCACAATTGTTAGCTAGGAGTGGCCAAGCAGCTCTTGGGCAGCCAGAGCCCCTGGGCAGGTCACTGCTGGGTATGAACAGCCTCATTTTTTTACCTATATGCTTTTCCAAGATTTCCTATGTGTGGTCCTGAAAGGAATCGGAAATTGCTGTCCTAGAGAACGCTCACACATATGTGAGACACGTACAAGAATGTTCTTAACAGTATTGCTGATAATAGCAAAAAAGTTGAAAGCAACCGAAATGTCCATCAACAGAAGAATAAATAAATAAATCATGGTTTAATTTTATAACAAAATATATCATCAGCAGTTTAGATGAATAAACCAGAGTTAAGGGCATCCATACGGTTGAATCTCAAAAAGATGTTAGGGGTATAGAAACAACATACACAGTCCGTGTAGAGTATAATATTATTAATATAACATTTGAAAACATGCAAAAATAATAGTATATTGCTTAGGGCTACAAACCTATAGATTGGTGAATGGAAAAATGCTACATGTGGCTGGGCACACTGGCTTACGCCTGTAATCCCAGCACTTTGGAGGACAAGGTGAGAGTATTGCTGGAGGCCAGAAGTTTGAGACCAGCTAGGACAACACAGGGAGACACCTTCTCAACCTCAAAAAAAAACAAAAAAGATTGTTTTTTTCTGAGGCCTCTTGTAGATGGCTGTCTTCTCCTGTGTCTTCACATGGTCTCTCTGTGGTGTCTGTGTTCTAATCTCTTCTTATAAGGACACCAATCATATTAGGTTAGAGCCCACCCTAATGACCTCATTTAACCTTAAGTACCTCTTTAGGGACCCTTTCTCCAAATGCAATCCCATTCTGAGATACTGAAGGTCAGGACTTCAATCCAGGAATTTTGGGGGGACACAATTCATCATCTAACAGATGCTGATTGGTGAATAAATCCTTCAGCCCGAGATGTCACTTAATAGCCTAAAAACATATGAGATGAGGCGTTGAAATCTCACTGAAGGAGTCACACTGATATTACTTGTATTTTCTCTTTTATGTCCCAATATTAAATAAGAACATATGGCCCTACTTCTATCCTTGATTTTTTTTTTCTCTTTTAAACTATCTTCTACTTTATGAAATGGTTGAGATGACTAAAAGTATAGTATATCAAAAGATTGCTAGGTTTTTTGTTTGTTTGTTTTGCAACGGCAAACAGTTGTAATGGATCGTGCAATTCATATTGGTCTGAACCCTTCCAACTTTTAGCTGAATATTTTGTATTTACATTGTTATTTTTATGTTTATGTTTTTAACATTTTTCCTTCCTTCCTTCCTACCTTTCCTTTTTTCCTTCTTCCTTCCCTCCCTACCTCCTTTCTTCCTTCCTTCCTTCCTCCTTCTCCCTTCTTTTTCTCTTTCTTCTTTCTCTCTTTTTCTTTCTCTCTCTCTTTCTCTTTCTCTCTCTCTCCTTCCTTCCTTCTTTCCTTCCTTTCTTTCTCTCTCTTTCTTTCTTTTCCTCTCTCTCTTTTTCTTCTCCTGCTCTTTGCAGAGCAGCGCTACTCCATAGGCAGTGTGCCTACAATAGCCGAGTTTTATGTTTATTTTAATGAACATATTAGTAAATGTTTATCTTCCCTACCTATACTGGCATTAAAGAAAGAATATGAAAAGTGGCCGGGCACAGTGGCTCATGCCTGTAACCCCAGCACTTTGAGAGACTGAGGCGGGTGGATCACGAGGTCAGGAGTTCAAGACCAGCCTGGCCAAGATGTTGAAACTCTGTCTCTACTAAAAACTACAAAAATTAGCCAGACACAGTGGCAGGTGCCTGTAATCCCAGCTATTCGGGAGGCTGAGGCAGGAGAATCACTTGAACCTGGGCAGCAGAGGTTGCAGTGAGCTGAGATCGTGCCACTGTGCTCCAGCCTGGGCAACAGAATGAGACTCCGTCTCAAAAAAACAAAACAAACAAAGTGTGTGGCCGGGCGCGGTGGCTCACACTTGTAAGCTTAGCACTTTGGGAGGCTGAGGTGGGTGGATCACCTGAGGTCGGGAGTTCAAGACCAGCCTGACCAACATGGAGAAACCCCATTCTACTAAAAATACAAAAAAATTAGCTGGATATGGTGGCGCATGCCTGTAATTCCAGCTACTCAGGAGGCTGAGGCAGGAGAATAGCTTGAACCTGGAGGTTGTGGTGAGCCGAGATTGTGCCATTGCACGCCAGCCTGGGCAACAAAAGCGAAACTCTGTCTCAAAAAAAAAAAAAAAAGATCAAGCTAGATTAAGTGCTAAGATCCCTTTTATGATCATGCTTCCATTTGTGGGCTGCTCTTGGTGTTAGATATGTAGTTGACCATAAATTTGACTGAATTATTCTTAACATCTTAGCTGGTGTTTTAAGAGAACAGCCAAGCCATGTGAAGTAAGCAGTAGAAAATTCATATTCCTCTAACTCCTTAAATTTCATTAGTGGTAAATGAGTCTTAAGTATAATATTTTTCTTATTTATTTATTTAAACGTTTATTTTAGGTTCAGGGGTACAGGTGCAGGTTTGTTGTATAGGTAAACTCATGTCACAGGTCTTTGTTGTACAGATTATTTAGTCGCCCGGGTACTAAGCCTAGTACCCAGCAGTTGTTTTTCCTGCTCCTCTTCTTCCTCCCACCCTCCACCCTCAAGTAGGCCCCAGTGTCTGTCGTTCCCTTTTTTGTGTTCATGCGTTCTCATGATTTAGCTCCTACTTCTAAGTGAGAACATGTGGTATTTGGCTTGCTGTTCCTGCATTAGTTTGCTAAGGATAATAGACTGCAACTCCATCCATGTTCCCACAAAAGACATGATCGTGTTCTTTTTCATGGCTGCATAGTATTCCATGGTGTATATGTACATTTTTTTATACAACCTGTCATTGACGGGCATTTAGGTTGATTCCATGTCTTTGCTATGGTGCACAGTGCTGCAATGAACATTCGTGTACATGTGTCTTTATGGTAGAATAATTTATATTCCTCTGGGTATATACCCAGTAATGGGATTGCTGGGTGGAATGGCAGTTCTGCTTTTAGCTCTGTGAGGAATCGCCGTGCTGCTTTCCACAATGGTTGAACTGATTTGCATTCCACCAGCGGTGCAGAAGTCTTCCCTTTTCTCTGCAACCTCATCAGCCTCTGTTATTTTTTCACTTTTTAAAAAAATCAGTTATTTAATTAGATTCTCCTTAAGAAACTTAGAACACCGGTTTGTGAGAATGAATTCCATTAATCGGGGAGAACACAGATCGCAGGTAGCCCTGGAGCTGAGGAAGAGCTTTGATTTTTGGTAAGACATGTGAGTCCACAGCTTTCCGATCCATCTTGCGCTGCTCTGTAGCCTTGTATTCCTCTTTTTCTGTGTGGAAGATCTCACCTTCCTTGTGTCTGGGCTTCTGCAACTTCTTCTTCTTCTTCTTCTTTTTTTTTTTTGGAGACTGAGTTTCGCTCTTGTCACCCAGGCTGGAGTGCAATAGAACACTCAGCCCACTGCAACCTCTGCCTTCGCGATTCAAGTGATTCTCCCGCCTCAGCCTCCCAAGTTGATGGGATTACAGGCCCATGACACCATGCCCGACTACTTTTTTTATTTTTCGTAGAGACAGGGTTTGACTATGTTGGCCAGGCTGGTCTCGAACCCCTGACCTCAAGTGATTTGCCCACTTTGGCCTCCCAAAGTGCTGGGATTACAGGCATGAGTCACTGCGCCCAGCCTGCAGCTTCTTCTTGAGGTAAGTACCAGTTAAGATGTTCTGGGATTTTTACGTTGCTGTTATCAATTTTGGTTGAGGTAGCAATGACAAATTTCTGGTGTGTTCTTCATAGAGGAACTCAGTTGAGAACCAGAGGCCCAGTCACAAGTAACGAGCCACTAGTCAGCTGCTTAAGGAAAATCACCCCCTTGCCCCTGTAGTGTCCAGTGAGGATGATCAGAATGGTCCTGGGAGCGATGATGTTCGCAATGTTCTCATGTGCTGACTGAAGGGTGTTTTGCCACGGCTCAATAGCTTTCAAGGCACATCTTCAGTAGGATAGTATCTACACATTTGGCGAAGTTTAACCATCTGAGTACCGCCATTCTTGTCACCACCAACTGGTTTTGTAACAGTTGCAAGAACATTCTCTTTTGCTTTTCAACCTTAGATTTTGCAGCTGAGTACTTTCTCTTGTACATGGCCTTTCTAGAATACACAGTAGATGGGGAATATCTGCTGATCCCTCTGACAAGGATAGGATTTTGACTGCAATGGGGCTTCCCATTCTTGGGCTTCTTGCCTTGAGGTTGCCCTTTTTCACCTTGCCACCAGCATCAGCCTTCTTGGCTTCAGGTTTCTTCTCTTTAGTATATGCCTTCTCAACTCGTTCACCCTCCATCTTGTAAGATGGGAAAGAGCTGACTTTTTAACAATGGCCATTCAGACTGATGTGAGATGGTATTTCATTGTGACTTTGATTTGCATTTCTCTAATGATCAGTGATATAGAGGTTTTTTTAATATGTCTGTTGGCTGCATGTATGTTTTATTCTGTGTTTTGTTTTGGTTTTTTGTTTTTGAGATGGAGTCTTGCTCTGTTGCCAAGCTGGAGTGCAATGGCGCCATCTTGGCTCACTGCAACCTCCACCTCATGGGTTCAAATAATTCTCCTTCCTCAGCCTACCAAGTAGCTGAGATTACAGGCACACGCCACCATACCCAGCTAATTTTTGTATTTTTAGTAGAGATGGAGTTTCATTCTGTTGGTTAGGATGGTCTTGATCTCCTGATCTGGTGATCCTCCCACCTCAGCCACCCAAAGTACTGGGATTACAGGCATGAGCCACTGGGCCCGGCCTCTGTGTCTTCTTTTGAAAAGTGTCTGTTCATGTCCTTTGCCCACTTTTTAATGGGGTAGTTTGTTTTTCTCTTGTAAATTTGTTTAAATTCCTTATAGATGCTGGATATTAGACCTTTGTCAGATGCATAGTTTGCAAATATTTTCTCCCAATCTGTAGATTGTCTGTTTACTTTGTTAATAGTTTAATTTGTTGTGCAAAAGCTCTTAAGTTTAATAAGATCCCATTTGTCAATTTTTTTGTGATGGCTTTTAGCATATTAGTAATGAAATCTTTGTTTCTTCCTAAGTCCAGGATGGTAATGCCTAGGTTGTCTTCCAGGTATCATTTTGGGTTTTACATTTAAGTATTTAATCCACCTTGAGTTGATTTTTGTATATGGTGTAAGGAAAGAGTGCAGTTTCAATCTTTTGCATATGGTTAGCCAGTTATCCCAGTGCCATGTATTGACTAGGGAGTCTTTTCTCCATTGCTGGTTTTTGTCAACTTTGTTGAAGGTCAGATGGTCATAGGTGTGTGGCCTTATTTCTGGACTCTCCATTCTGTTCCATTGGTCTATGTGCCTGCTTTTGTACCCATACCATGCTGTTTTGGTCACTGTAGTGCTGTAGTATAGTTTAAAGTCAGGTAATGTGATGCCTCCAGCTTTGTTCTTTTGCCTTGGCTACTTGGGCTCTTTTTTGGTTCCATATGAATTTCAAAATAGTTGTTCCTAATTCCATGAAGAATGTTATCAGTAGTTTGACAGGAATAGCATTAAATCTGTAAATTGCTTTGGGCAGTATAGTCATTTTAATGATATTGACTCTTCCTAACCATGAGCATGGGATGATTTTCCCATTTGTTTGTGGCTTCTCTGATTTCTTTGAGTAGTGTTTTGTAATTCTCATTGTAGAGATCTTTCACCTCCCTGGTTAGCCATATTCCTACGTATTTTATTTTTTTGGTGGCAGTTGTGAATGGGATTGCTTTTCAGATTTGGCTCTAAGCTTGGCTATTGTTGGTGTATAGGAGTGCTAGTGTTTTTTGTACATTGATTTTGCATCCTGCAACTGCTGAAGTTGTTTATCAGCTGAAGGAGCTTTTGGGCCAAGACTATGGGGTTTTCTAAATACAGAATCATGTCATCTACAAACAGAGGTAGTTTGACTTCCTGTCCTCCTATTCAGATGCCCTTTATTTCTATCTCTTGCCTTATTGCTCAGGCCAGGACTTCTACTACTATGTTGAATAGGAGTGGTGAGAGAGGGCATCCTTGTCTTGTGCCAGTTTTCAAGGGGAATGCTTCCAGCTTTTGCCCATTCAGTATGATGTTGGCTGTGAGTTTGTCATAGATGGCTCTTATTATTTTGAGGTATGTTTCTTTAATGTGTACTTTATTGGGAGTTTTTAACGTGAAAAGAGTATAATATTTTTATGTTGAAATAATTCTTTTAGAAATGACTCGTTCCTGATATATCAAGTATTTAATCAAGATCACTGTTTTCCTTAACTAGAAAGAATATTTAATATTGTAAAAGTAAAATATAAACCTTTTTATTTACATATCTTTCCATTTGAAGCAAATAAAATATCTTTAATGTAGGACACGATTACTCAGGATTATTCTCTTGAAAATAGTAGTAAATGATAACAACCACCTTTCATTCAGCTTTTACTATGTGCTGAGACCTTTACAGATATCTGAATTAATCTTTGCAACTTCCCTTTAAGGTGGATATTGTTTTTATATTCCAGATAAACTGAGGTTCAGAGAAGTCTAATAACTTCCTTAAGGTGGAAGTAGATGGAAAGAAACATATTCTTTAGCAGGTATTTTACCATATTTTTTTTGTACACATCCTTTTCACATGTCTTGTTTTGGAAACTAGATTGCTATTTCTTTAAGGATAGAGAATGGTTTTTTCCATCCTTTTCACCTAATGTTGTGTCCTGCACACAGAAGATACCCAATATTTAATGTTGGTGATACTTATTACTGAGCAAACTGCTACAATGACATGTTAAATAAGGTATAGAGTTTTACACAGACAGAACAACAAAAAAAAAGAGATCAATAAACTTATCTAGGTGATTCATGTCAATAATTTCATTGAGGCCGGGCACGGTGGCTCACGCCTGTAATCCCAGCACTTTGGGAGGCCGAGGTGGGTGGATCACTTGAGGTCAGGAGGTCGAAACCAGCCTAGTCAATATGGTGAGACCTCATCTCTAAAAAAAAAAAAAAATTTTTAATGAAACTAAAAAACAATTTCATCGAATGACATGGAATAAATTTTGAGAAATATATGCAATTTCCAAATTTTCAGGTAAATTACAGAGATGTAGACAGGATTTTCTTGTGCTCTTGCAACAAATGACGACATTTGAATTGAATTTTTTTTTTTTTTTTTGAGACGGAGTCTAGCTCTTATTGCCCAGGCTAGAATGCAATGGTGTAATCTTAACTCACAGCAACCTCCGCCTCCCAGGTTCAAGCAATTCTCCTGCCTCAGCCTCCCGAGTAGCTGGGATTACAGGCATGCGCCACCATGCCTAGCTAATTTTTGTATTTTTAGTAGAGACAGGGTTTCACCATGTTAGCAGGCTGGTCTCAAATTCCTGACTTCAGGTGATCTGCCAGCCTTAGCCTCCCAAAGTGCTGGGATTACAGATGTGAACCACCGTACCTGGCCTTTTTTTTTTTTTTTAAGGACTATATTTCAGCAGAGATTAAAGATCAATTACATTAAAGATCAATTTCATAGAACTGTTGATTAAGACTTTACTTGAAAAAGCATATTTTTACAAAGTAATTTGGGTTTGGATTTTTTCAGCACTCAGACAGAGGGCGCCCTTGAATCACCAAGAACAGGCTCTGTAACACTGGGAGCTGGCACACTAATTGTTAAATGAATGAGAGAAAATGCATTGTTTTGGCTAAATAGATTGCAAAATGCTTGGGCTCCAACTTGGATTTAGTATGTTTATAGCTTTAAATTTTTTTGAGTTATTACATGAGTTTACCGTTACATAATTTTTTCATTTCTTAAAGACTAGATAAAAGTAATTGCTATAAGATTCAAATCAACAAGCATTCTGACTTGGAAGATTTGTTTAATTAACATGAAATCACATCTAAAGTTTGAAAGGTGGCAATCTGTTAAGATTTCCATTCATGTCTGACTGCAATTAACAGTAGTATATCTGTCACTATTAATATATATATGCATTAGGCCATGTGCTAAGTACTTTGTGCATTTTTCTTACAACTCAAAGACATAAGTAGTAGTGCTATCTTCTTTTTATTGTTTAAATTTTATTCTTACACAGCTCCTTGGAAACAAAAAAAAACAAACAAAAAATAAATTTTAATCGTTTTATTTCTTTTATTTATTTTTACTTGATTTCCTGGGATATGAGGGATATATATTTATTTTTAACTGACAAAAATTGTAATATTTATCATGTACAGCATGCTTTTATTTGAGACAGGGTCTGCCTGGATTGCCCAGGCTGGAGTGCGGTGGCGTAATCATGGCTCACTGCAGCCTTGAGCTCCCTGGTTCAAGTGACCCTCCAGCCTCCTGAGTAGCTGGGACTCCTGGCACGTAACACCATGCCTGCAGAATTTTCTTTTTTAATTTCTGTAAAGGTGGGGGTTTCACTGTGCGGCCTCGAACTTCCTGCCTCAGCCTCCCAAAGTGCTGGGATGACAGGCATGAGCCACTACACCTGGCCTCATGTACGACATATTTTGAAATAATAACGTCTCTTTTTAAAAACTGAGAAAATAGGGCTGGGCACGGTGGCTCATTCCTGCCATTCCAGCAATTTGGGAGGCCAAGACGGGTGGATCACTTGAGCCCAGTAGTTTGAGACCAGACTGAGCAACATAGTAAAGCCTTGTCTCTACAAAAAGGACAGAAATTAGCTGCATGGTGGGGAGCACCTGTGGTCCTAGCTACTTGGGAGGCGGAAGCAGGAGGAACACTTGAGCCCCGGAGATGAGCCTGTAATCACCCCGTCAAAAAAGAGAGAGAGAGAGAGAGAGAGAGAGAGAGAGAAAGAAAACAAAAGCTTAGAGACATTAAGGTAATGTCACCTAATCAGTGACAAAACTGAGATTTGAACTGGGAGGTGTGAACACCAGAATCCACGCCTACGCCCAGAAAATATACTGTAAATGACAGTTTCCTCTGTTTACGGCACAAAGTATACAAATAATAGTGAATTTGGGTTTTTTCCTCTTTAATTTTTAGTTATTATTCAAAGTATATAGCAACATCCTGACTAACCATGATTTAGTTTAGGAATAATATTGGGAAGTTAGACTTTTTAATTTCCTGGCAATGTAGCAGTTTCATCTCAGATATATAGAATAATTTAATTCCTGGTCAAGAGAACACTCAGATTTAGAGTAGCATGATAGGATGAAAAGAACATTGAATTCAGAACCAGGTGATTTGATTTTAGTGTCTTTTACTGCTACTATCTGGAAAAGCTTCGGAACTGATTTAAGTTTACTAGACCTCTAAATAGACCATACACAGTGGCTCACACCTCGAATCCCAGTTCTTTGGGAGGCTGAAGCAGACGGATCACTTGAGGTCAGGAGTTTGAGACCAGCCTGGCCAACATAGTGAAACCCTGTCTCTACTGAAAAAAAAAAATTAGCTGGGCGTTGGTGGCGGGTGCCCGTAATCCTAGTTACTCAGGAGGCTGAGGCAGAAGAATCTCTTGAACTAGGGAGATGGAGGTTGCAGTGAGCCGAGATTGTGCCACTGCACTCCAGCCTGGGCGACAGAGTAAGACACCCTCTCAGAGAAAAATTAAAAAAATAATAAAACAAATAGACTGGGCGCAGTGGCTCACACCTGTAATCCCAGCACTTTGGGAGGCCAAGGCAGGTGGATCACGAGGTCAGGAGATTGAAACCATCCTGGCCAACACCGTGAAACCCCGTCTCCACTAAAAATACAAAAAATTAGCTGGGCGTGGTAGCACATGCCTGTAGTCCCAGCTACTTGGGAGGCTGAGGCCGGAGAATCACTTGAACCCGGGAGCTGGAGGTTGCAGTGAGCCGAGATGGCGCCATTGCACTCCAGCCTGGGCGAAAGAGCGAGACATCTCCAAAAAAAAAAAAAAAAAAAATTGATACCTTTTGAGATAAGGAAAATTAGAAAAAAAAAAAAATGAAGAAAATAGACTAGTAAACTTCAGTTATTAATCTATGAATTTTGTGTTTTGCATATGGAAATCATTCTCTTTGTTTATATCCACATACTGTGTATGTCTTGTTTAATTTCTGGAAGCAGTTTATTAATGAAATTTTTTTTTTTTTGAGACGGAATTTCTTTCACTCTTGTTGCCCAGGCTGGAGTGCAATGGGGTGATCTTGGCTTACCAGAACCTTCGCCTCCCAGGTTCAAGCCATTCTCCTGCCTCAGTCTCCTGAGTAGCTGGGATGATAGGCATGCACCACCACACCTGGCTAATTTTGTATTTGTAGTAGAGATGGGGTTTCTCCATGTTTGCCAGCCTGGTCTTGAACTCCCGACCTCAGGTGATCCGCCCGCCTCAGCCTCCCAAAGTGCTGGGATTGCAGGTGTGAGCCACCATGCCCGATCAAATTTTTTTTTAAGAGTCAAGGTCTCACTCTGCTCCCAGGCTAGTGTGCAGTGGTGCATTGTAGCTCACTGCAGCCTCGAACTCCTGGACTCAAGTGATCCTTTCACTGTGCTCATTTTATTTATTTATTTTGTGTAGAGATGGGAGTCTCACTGTTTTGCCCAGGCTGGTCTTGAACCCCTGGCCTTAAGCAGTCCTCCTGCCTCAGCCTCCCAAAGTTCTGAGAATTACAGGTATGAGCTACTATACCCAGCCTTATTCATATAAATATAATAATATTATATACTTGTGTTAGCATTGATATGGAATCCCCCAAATGGTGTTAGATCCAGAGTCATTTGTCTTTGACATTTCTTAGAAAATGTTTTTCCTTTCTATCTATGAATGGGTTCCTACAGATAGCTTGTTCTTCCTTCTTTAATTTTGGTTAAAGCGTTTCTGAAAGTGGGAGGATAACTTCTTTAACTCCTGGTGGAGGGGTATGGAATTTATCAAATTTTTGAGGAAGACTGCATAAATGTAGGGGCAGAGTATTTATATTAACATGACCTTGCTGTCTTCTGTGGGATAGTTAGGAACTTTTTTTTTCTTCTAGAAGCAGTGATGGCATCAAGGCTTAAGGTAGTAAGTAAAGAGAATGTTTGTGTAGTTGTTACGTGAATGTTTAATTTAATGCTGCTATTTTAAATTAAGATGTTTAAATTAAATGCAGTTTTTTTCTATACAGTTCTTAGAGGAAGTGTCTGGGTCACCTACATAGGCATGTAGTTCTGGACACTGGTTACTAGAGGATTTATAGAGGATGTTCACATATTCGACAAGCATTTGTTGAACACCTACTATGTGATAGCCATGGAAATACAGGATTGGAAAAAAACAGACAAAAATCCCTAATCTCATGATACTTACAATCTAGTGAGGACAATCAGACAGTAAATGAAATAAGCAAAATGTATATAGAAATCTTGTGGTGGTAAGTTCTATACAGCAAAAACAAGTTTAAAGAAGGAGGTTGGGGGGAGT
Organism: Cheracebus regulus; assembly: GCA_963574635.1. Lineage (NCBI taxonomy): Eukaryota > Metazoa > Chordata > Mammalia > Primates > Pitheciidae > Cheracebus > Cheracebus regulus. Next base: position 117,327 of record CAUYQU010049912.1, read on the forward strand.
GTTGAGATGCGTAAGGTTTGCAGTTATAAATGTGGTGGTCAGGGAATCATTTGCTGAAAAATGAACATTGAGCAAAAACCTGAAGGATGTTAAAGGAATAAGGTACATGGAATCTAGATGAAAACATTTTGCATGAAGGAAAGAGCAACTGCTAAATCCCTGAGGTGGGAGCGGCCTGTTCATAAAACAGCAAACCAGCCAGGGTAGCTGGGGCTGGAAACGGGGAATAGTTGGTTGTGAGGATATGGACTTTTGTTGTTGTGTGATGGAGTCTGTCACCCAGGCTGCAGTGCACTGGCGCGATCTCGGCTCACTGCAGCCTCTGCCTCCCGGGTTCAAGCAGTTCTTCTGCCTCAGCCTCCCTAGTAGCTGTGACTACAGGTGCCCACCACGCCCAGCTAAGTTTTGTATTTTTACTAGAGATGGGGTTACGCCATGTTGGCCAGGCTGGTCTCAAACTCCTGACCTCAAGTGATCTGCCCACCTCAGCCTCCCAAAATGCTGGGATTACAGGTGAGTCACTGTGACCCGCCTAGGATATTGACTTGTATTTTGAATGAGAATGCCACTGGAGAGCTTTGAGGAGAGGATCAGTCTGGCTACTGGGTTGAGAATTAATCATAGAGGGCAAAGGCAAAAGAAGTGAGGTTAGTCAGGAGCCTTTACGATAACCCAGGTGAGAGATGTCAGGTTTTAGCCAGGGAGCTGGAGGTGTTGAGGGAGTAGCTGGACGGGATTGCGACAGCAGACTGAGGGAAAAGCCGGTTTTGCGGGGAAGACCGCATTTCTCCCTTCAACTTCAGTTACGTAGATCACCCCTACGCCACACAACTGCAACTCTGTAACAGCCAGTTTTTAACTTCTTCCTTACCTAAGCCATCCTGTAGGCCATAGGAATTAAAACTAGGTTGGATCGAGGAAAAGTGAATCCTACATCCATGCAAAACTTTTTGGATATTTGCCTTTGTATTTTATTGTTTTGAAATTGTTTTTAATGGTTCAATAAACTCTTAATAGAACTACAAGCAATACAGTTATTTCCTCTGCCTTATTAGAAATGTTTTTATAATCATGTTAATTACATTACTTTTAACTATATAAGGCTTGCGTCTCTTTTTTTAAATTGATGTTTATACCCTCTGTATGATAAATACAAAGCCTTTTTGTTCCCATGAGGATGTGCTATAAGATTGCAGGGAGTATAAAAATTGGCAGTGGAGTAGACGATGTGTATTATTAGTCTGATCTTAATGTTGTAACATACTGATCATGCAAAATATATAATTAGTTTGTTTTTGTTATTTAAAATATGCAGGACTGTAACAAACACACTAGAGAGATGACCTAAGGTACAAGAAAGCAAGTAAATTACTATCTAATTAAAGCATTTCATTCTAATACTAGCAGAGTTCTGTCTAGAAAATGAATTAACTTTCTCTATGCTTGTTTTGTCTCAATTTTCCAAAAATTTCCCTTAACTCTGATAGTGTCTGTTGAATAATATTTCTGATGTTAAGAATTAAAGGGGGTGTAGCTCAGTGGTAGGGCGCATGCTTAGCATGCATGAGGCCCTGGGTTCAATCTCCAGCCCCTCCATGAAGGTTTTCTGGCTGAATGCGGGGGCTCACACTTAAAACCTCGGCATTTTGGGAAGCCGAGGCCAGCGGATCACTTGACATTCAGGAGTTGGAGACCAGCTTGGCCAACATGGAGAAATCCTGTCTCAACTAAAAATACAAAAAATTAGCTGGTCACCAAGGCACACACCTGTAATCCTAGCTACTTGGGAGGCTGAGGCACGAGAATCACTTGAACCTGGAAGGTGGGGGTTGCACTGAGCTGAGATCATGCCACTGCACTCCAGCCTGGGCGACAGAGTGAGACTCCATCTCAAGAAAAATAATAATAATAATTTAGTTTAAGAACAGACAATGTTATTTATTTTCATATGGGATTTGAAATCTGAATCTAATCATTCTTGGTATTATTGCTAATTCCCTTGCACTACTGCACAATTTTCTGTTTAGAGACATGGGCTATAACAAGTATACAGACATAGTGATATATAATTTTTCTGTTTTAAAACTGAGTTTTGGCTGGGTGCGGGTGGCTCATGCCTGTAATCCTAGCACTTTGGGAGGCCAAGGTGGGTGGATCACCTGAGGTCAGGAGTTCAAGACCAGCCTGACCAACATGGTGAAACCCCATCTTAAAAAATAAATAAATAAATAAAACTGGGTTTCATTTTTTTCCCCTGCCAACTTACAGACACACAATTGAAGAGCTATTTTCACAAGTAACTAATACATCTTATCTCTGCTTCATATTTTAAACTCTTATTTTTTACCCTTATGACGTTGGAAGGAGTAGATGTGTTTATTTTATAGACAGATTATAATATTGGGTTGTTGTAAGTAATTTTCTTTGCTACATATCCTTCAACTTTATTATTTATTTATTTATTTATTTATTTATTTTTGAGACAGCGTCTCGCTCTGTCGCCAGGCTGGCGTGCATATTTATTTATTTATTTATTTATTTATTTTTGAGACAGCATCTCGCTCTGTCACCAGGCTGGCGTGCAGTGGCACAATCTCGGCTCACTGCAACATCCACCTCCCAGGTTCAAGCGATTCACCTGCCTCAGCCTCCTGAGTAGCCGGGACTACAGGTGTGCAACACCACACCTGGCTAATTTTTGTATTTTAGTAGAGATGGGGTTTCACCATGTTGGCCAGGCTGGTCTCGATCCCCTGACCTTGTGATCTGCCCGCTTCAGTCTCCCAAAGTCCTCGGATTACAGGCATGAGCCACCATGGCCAGCTGAACTTTATTTTTATGTATTATTATTCTTATTATTTTTGAGACAGAGTCGTGCTGTGTTGCCCAGGCTGGAGTGCAGTGACGTGATCTCAGCTCACTGCAACCTCTGCCTTCAGGGTTCAAGTGATTCTCCTGCCTCAGCCTCCCAAGTAGCTGGGATTACAGGCGTGCACCACCACTCCCAGTGGTGGGATCATGCCTGTAATATAACAGATGGCTCAGGCCTATAATCCCAGAACTTTGGGAAGCTGAAGGGTGCGGATCACCTGAGGTCAGGAGTTCAAGACCAGCCCGGTCAACATGGTAAAACCCCATCTCTACTACAAATACAAAAATCAGTCAGGTGTGGTGGTGCGGATCTGTAATCCCAGCTACTCAGGAGACTGAGGCATGAGAATCGCCTGAACCTGGGAGGTGGAGGTTGCAATGAGCTGAGATCACGCCAGTGCACTCCAGCCTGGGTGACAGAGTGAGCCTCCATAAAAAAAAAAAAAAAAAAAAAAAAAAAAAAAGAACCCCTTGGGTTAAAAGGTAAATCAAAATGGAAATTAAAGACAATACTGAAAATATTACAAAGCAAAACCTGTAGTGTACAGAAAATGGCATTCAAAAGAAAATATAT
>CAUYQU010049915.1:0-56070 GCA_963574635.1 Cheracebus regulus
GGCGGTTTTTTTTAGTCTGATATCCGGCCTGTTTTAAACATATGAAACTTTTTAAAAAAAAAAAAAAAAAAAAAAAAAAAAAAAAAAAAAAACTACTTAGACAGCTGTTCTGAGGATTCTCAGTACAGTTTCCATCTTCCCAAATCCCAAACCCTCCATACCACCTCTAGGGGCCAGGATATTTAGGAACACCAGATGTCCCCTCCCCATCCTCTTCCCCTTCTCCCTACAAAACAACACAAGGGATAGCTTTCTGTTCTTATCAGGGGCTCTGGACAAAGACTCTCTCCTAGGAACTCAAAGGTTTGAACCTATTTAGTCCTGTATCTGTGTTCCTCCCCCTCTCCTAGAGCTAGAGCGGGAGGGGCAGCTGGCATCACCAGCCCCAGGGAGTGGGCCCTGGAGGCTGAGGTCCCCCAGGAAGGCTGGTGTTGGTTAGAGACCTCTTCTTGCTGCAGTGTCTTGAGGCTGGGATGGGAATGAGAATGTGGTGCCTATTCTATCTCCTGTGCTCCCACTGTGAGGCCCCTCCCACTTCCTGCAGTACTTCGTGGGTGTGGAAGCAGCATCCAGGGCCTCAGTCCTGAGAGATCTGTAACTGTGTTAACTCTCCCAGTGATTTCCTTCACCTCTCCAGTGGGTTCATCCTGGATCCTGCCCCACCAAACCTAGGAGGCTGAAAATGTCCTTGCCTTTCTCTGCCCAGGGAAACCAGGATGGAAACAGATTTCTTTTTACTTTCTTTCTTTTTTTTTTTTTTTTTGAGACAGAGTCTTGCTCTGTCGCCCAGGTTGAAGTGCAGTGACATGATCTTGGCTGTCTGCAACCTCTGCCTCCTATGTTCAAACGATTCTCCTGCCCCAGCCTCCTGAGTAGCTGGGACTACAGGCATGCACCACCATGCCTGGCTAATTTTTTGTATTTTTAGTAGAAACGGGATTTTGCCATATTGGCCAGGTTGGTCACTCCTGACCTCAGGTGATCTGCCCACCTCGGCCTCCCAAAGTGCTGGGATTACAGGTGTGAGCCACTGTGCCTGGCCAAAAGATTGTTTTCTTCTGCAGCCTTGATCTCTTGGGCTCAAGCAATCCTCCCACCTCAGCCTCCTGAGTAGCTGGGACTACAGGCATGGACTACCATGCCTGGCTAATTTTTTTTTTTTTTTTTTTTTTTAGAAAAATAGAGAAGGAAAGAAAGAAACAGCAAAAGAAAGAAAAAAAGAATGAAAGAGGGAAAGAAAGAGGAAGAGAAAGAGGGAGAGAGGCCTGGCTAATTTTTTGTATTTTTGGTGGAGACAGGGTTTCGCCATGTTGCCCAGGCTGGTCTCAAACTTCTGAGCTCAAGTGATCCACCTGCCTCAGCCTCCCAAAGTGCTGGGATTACAGGCGTGAGCCACTGTGCCTGGCCAGGACAGAAACATATTTCTGATCCCCATTCTGTGACCTGTCCCCAGCCCCAGCCCAGCCTCATGGTGAGAGGAACAACTCACTCATGCCTGTTTCCACGCAGGAGAAGGAGAAGGAGACTGCCTTGGGCCACAATCTCCTCCTGCCTTAAGGAGACTGCCCTGGGCCAGAGGTTCCTGTCCCTCACCGAAGACTGCAGGGAATGTTGTTGGGACTTCTGCCCCTTATGTTAGGGTTTCAGCAAGTACCCTACTTGCCCCTTCTCTGGTATGTCTAATATTTGTGGCACCCCATGCAGGGTTGCCTAGCCCCAAACTCAGAGAGATGCCCACTATTAACCCTCTTGGTTGCCAGGGCCTGGTATCTACCGGGGATCCTGGCCAGTGAGGAGGAGAATGGAGAGGAGTCCACTTCCTCTGTCCACCGACTGCCTGAATCATGGAACACGGGTGCTCTCTGGCTCCCCCTTAGCCATCCTCCCCACACTCCCTGTGGACTCATCCGTCAGCTGTGCAGAAAGCCTTCAAGTCTGGCCGGGAGAACTGTCCTTTAAGTTGCCTAACGCGCAGATGCTCTGCTGGTCTCCAGTGCCAGCATCCTGTGAGTGCCTCACCCTCAAGCTAGGGAAGGGTTCCTCAACCTTAGCACTACTGACATTTTGCACCTGAGAATTCCTTATGGTGGGGATGGTCCTGCGCAATGTAGGATGGTAGGCAGCATCCCTGGCTTCTACGAAGTAGCTGCCATGTTTAGAGAACCCTCGGTGTGTCTCTAAACATGCCTAAATGTCCCCTGGGGGACAAAAGTGCCCTTGGTTGAGAATCCCTGACATGGGCTAATACCACGCACTGTCCCTTTTGAGTGAGCTCCCCACAGTCAATCCCAAAGACAGTAGATTTCCAGTTCTAAAGTCTGCTCACCCTTCCTCTACTGAAAAACCCCCTGATCTTCAACAGCTCCCCATGTTCATTTCCAAGTCATTTGGCATTTAAGTCCTCATACGTGGGCTGTCCCTGGCCTATCTATTCATTTTTAGCTGCCATTTCCACCTCCACCATTCTTTTTGTTTGTTTGGCTGTCTGTTTGCTTTGTTGTGGCAGGGTCTCACTCTGTCACCAGGCTGGAGTGCAGTGGTGTGATCTCAGCTCACAGCAACCTCCACCTCCTGGGTTCAAGCGATTCTTCTGCCTCAGAGTAGCTGGGATTACAGGCGCACGCCACCATGCCTCACTAATTTTTGTATTTTTGGTAGAGCTGGGGTTTCACCAGGTTGGCCAGGCTGATCTTGAGCTCCTGACTTCAAGCAATCCTCCCATCTTGGCCTCCCAAAGAACTGGGATTACAGGTGTGAGCCACTGCATCCGGCCACTATTCTTGAGCCCTAGCTGATGTGGGTATCTTGCTATTCTTATCCATCCAAGCATCCACCCATCCACCCATCCATTCATCTGTCCATCCGTCCTTCCATCCATCTTCATCCCTGCAGTAATCTCAAGACAAGGGGTGGGAGGTGGGAAAAGAACCATCCCAGAGGGCTCTCCCCATCAGTGTTTCTGAATTCTTCTGAGTCTAGTCACTGCCTAGCTCAGGTTTGGCCTGTCCAGCTCTGGAAGAGGCAGGCTGTGAGGCCTCTGACCTCACAAAGGATTGTCATGAGCTCCATCATCCCCGAAGTCCCCACCCTGCAGATAAGATGACTGACACAAAGATGGGGGATCTGCTCCTCGTCCTAATCCACTTTCACTCATCAACGCTTTCATCACCATTATGCTTATTTACTGAGAGCACTTCCTAGATGCCAGGTTCTGCGCTCAGCACTTCATTTGCATTGTCTTATTTAATCCTTTTTTTTTTTTTGAGTCAGAGTCTCACTCCATCACCAGGCGCCAGGCTGGAGTGCAGTGGCGTGACCTCGGCTCACTGCAACCTGCTGGGTTCAAGCGATTCTCCTGCCTCAGCCTCCCGAGTAGCTGGGACTACAGGCACATGCCACCATGCCCAGCTAATTTTTTTGTAATTTTAGTAGAGACAGGGTTTCACCATGTCGTCCAGGATGGTCTCAATCTCTTGACCTCGTGATCCACCCGCGTTGGCCTCCCAAAGTGCTGGGATTACAGGTATGAGCCACCACACCTGGCCCCACCTTATTTAATCTCTACAAAGACCCCAAGATACCTCATGACACTATTATTTTTCTGATTTTTATAGGAGACCAAATTGAATTTTGGAAAAGTTAAGTCACTAGCTCAAGGTTACTGGCTCTAGTTGCTGGCCTTCTAACATCATCCTTTTCTAATGTTTTTGGGTGGGAGGGGACACTATTCCCTTCCCAGGCCTTCCCAAGAGTGTCCAAGCCCCCAGGTACTCACACATCCCAGGACAGGCTGCTCCCAGGTTGCCTGAGCCCCTGAAACCCTTTTGTTTCCCACTTTCTACCTCCAAATGGCTGCTTTCTGGAGCTGCTAAAAGGAAGGCGGCACTGGCATGAAGGGGGCAAGGGGGAGAGCATCTCACTGGGCATAATCATTGGACAATGAAGAACTAAAGAACTGACCTTCTAGAAGTAAGGACAAAGGGGAGGGCCAGGGTGGGCAGGACCCAGCTGCCCCTCTTTCCCCTCAAGGTCCCTGCAGCAACACCATCATCCATCCATCTTCCCAGCAAGCTCCCCACTCTGCCCTGGGCTGGGCCTGACTTGGCTTGAAGCCCTCATCTCAGCTGGCACCAACAAGGGGGCTGGGAGTCTACTCTAGAGAGCTGGGAAGCAAGGCTACTTTGGGGAGTGGATTCTGGAGGGGCTCACCACCCCCTCATCCACAGACCACGGGGAGAAAATCCTTCTGGGGAGATTTGGCAGGGTCGTCTGGTGGGGGTGGGGGAGGTTCGGGGCCAGGACCACCCAGTTTGGAGCCGGGAGGGACCCAGCAGATTAGAGACCTGGGTAAGGCAGCTGCGCAGGGCTGTAATTACCCCAGAGGAGCAGGGAAGACATCAACCCAGCATGCCCGAGGAAGGGCGGCAGCACGGCTCTCAGACCTCTCCCCAGCCCGGCCATCAGCACTGGAGAGAAAGTCAAGCCCTTTCAGGGGTCTCCTTGTGACTCTCCTTCATGCCTCCCGACGTCCCCTGGGTCGTTTTGATTTAGGTGGTTTTGAGCGAGAATTTGGACTCGAAGCTGCCCTCTCAGCCCCAGCGCCAGAACCCGCAAGCTCCAGGGTGGGATCAGGGAGTCCCAGCCCCGCTCCCCCTCTCCCCCAGTCCCAGCGGCTGGTGAGTCACCCGAGCGCTCCCTACATAGTCCTCTGGCGCTGTGGCGCGTACCAACGCGCGGATGCAGGGGGAGACAGCTGGCACTGCTAAGTCCCGGAGTCGTGGCGCCCGCTGGGCCGTGGCCGTGGGAGAGGCGCCGGGAGACTAAGGATGCGGAGCTGCGGGGCGGGGGCGGCGCGGGCGGTGCGGACACACGGGGCTGGGTCCCGGGGCGCTGCTGGGGCGGATCCCCCCCCCTTTGGATTTGGTACGCGCCAGCGGGAGGCCAGGCCCAGCCCGGGCGGTACAATAGGGTTGGGCCGAGGCCGGGACTGGGCCGGCGCCGGTCAGGGAGTGGGATCGCGGCCGCAGCCGAGGGACCCTGGGCAACTGGCACCTCCGAGCCTGGCGGGCCACCTGCCTCGACCTTCCCCGGATCGCCTCTGCCTCCGAGTCGCTGCCCGCCGGGCCGGGCCGGGAGTGATGCGCCGCGGGACCCCTGTCCTGGCCGCCGGCCGCCGCCGCCGCCGCCGCTGAGACCCCGAGACCCCCAGTGACGCCGCAGCCATGGAGAGCTGCCCGCGTGCGGAGCTGGGGGCGGGCGCACCCCCAGGTATGCGGGGAGCCACGCGGAGGCGAGATGCCGGGAGATAGAGGGGCCGTGGGGCGGCTGAGGATGAGGCGGCCGGCTGGGCGGGGACCCCTCCGCCGCCGCGCCCTCTGACCACTTGGAAGTTTAAAAATAAAGGCTGCGGCGGCTGCGGCTCCCTGCTCCCGGTGCATCCTCTGACAGCTGCCCCTCCCCCACCCCGGGTGCCGGACGCATCGGGCGTCGGGAGCCGCGGGGACCCCGCGCGGGAGTTGTTGGAGTGACCCTTCTGCCCCAGCTTAGTGCCATCTCGGCTTCCCCACCCCCACGTCCCTTCCCGATCCACCTCAGGCCCTGAAGATCCTCTTCTACAGAGCTAGGGCTTCCGTCCCTTTCCCCATCCCCCGTGGCACATGTGACCCCAGCCTGAGTGTGCTGGGGGTCCGGATTCTCAGGCCTGGGCGCTGCACACCGAGCCCTCGGCCTTAGTATCCCTACCCTCAGGCCCTGGCCCAGACCTCGCCCCCACCCCATCCGTCCAGCTGCCGCGCAAAGGGCCTGTTGCTGCTGCGGGCCGGCGGGGAGGGGAAGGGAGGGAGGGCAGGGGAGAGGGAGGTCTCTAGCCGCGGCTGCCAAGTAACCCGCCGGATAAAGGCGAGGGGGAGGGGGAGGCGGCATTGTTTGGGGCGAGGGCGGGAGCTGGGGAGTGGGCCGCCTCCCCTGCAGCCAGGCCTACTCTGAAGCCCACCCAGCCCGATTCGCGGACAGAAGTAAATCTGCTTCTCCTGCTTGCCCTCCTCCCAGCCTCTCGGGGCCCGAGGCTCTCACTAAGAGAATGAGGTAAAGGCTACGAGCCGCCGGCACTCTCCAGACCTGCCACATTCCCCAGCCTGAGGCTTTGATACCTCCCTCCTTACTCTCTCGCTCTCCCCACACCCCAGACCACCAAAGCTCCCCTCCTCTCCGTCGCCCCACCAACCACCAGTGCCCAGGACTTCTGCAAATCCCATTCGGATCTGGGAGCAGCTGATGAGGGGGTGGGGACAGGTTTCTGGTTGGGCTTGGTTTTGGAGGGAGGCAATTTCTCTTTCTTCCTGGAAGGGGAGGGAAGAACATGATTACTGAGGACCCAAGTTCTGTTCCTATTGACTCAGGGGGGAGGTGGCCCCATCCCCACACCCCCATGGAGTCCTGAGCCTAATTCTGTCACCTCCCTGCCCCTTAGGGTGTGGGCCCAGGATGAAACAGTTTGTGTGTGGGTGCGGAGAGCCCAGGATAAGGTGGGGCCGATGGTCTGTGGGTGGGTTCCTCCCCATGCCAGTGAGGGTGCTTCTAGGGGACTGTTCGGGTGTGGGAGCTGGGAGAACAGGGAGGTGAGGCTACCATCAGACTGGTGGGTTTCAGGAGGCTTGTAGGCTGGGCTAGAAACAAGGGTGGCTGGGTCTGTCTTGGTTTGGCTGAGCCTGAGAGGGGACATCCAGGCCCAGCCTGAGTCCATCGTCAGCTTACTGGCCCTCTGCACCTCAGGGCCTCTGGCACTGGTGTATAGCTGGGGGCCTGAGTGGGGGTGGTGACTGGGGTATAAAGAGCCTGAGCTGGTGGCTAGTTTATAATTAGGGCACTTGGGTAGGATGCCTAGACTGAATATGAGAACATGGGTGAGATGCTTGGCTGTCCTGGAGGCAGGGGGAGGCTGGGCGTTGGGGGGAGGCTGAGTGGTGGGGGGAGGGTTGGGGGGAGGAAATGCATATAGCCTTCCTGCATTGGGAGGACTCTTCTATACGCAGGGATCTAGATGGAGTCACACAAGAACCTGGATTAGGATGGTGGCTGTTCCCCACACAGAAAAGTCAAAGGTGACAGGAGTCCTCTATGAGGCTTTCCAGGAGTAAATGGCATGCTCACAGCATGTGCCCTGTGAGAGTCTGAGGCATGAGTCTGAGTCTCTGAGAGGATGTGGCATGATCCCTGCTCCCTTTGAGTTCCTTTGTGCATGTGCACACTGAGCAGTAACAGGGGGTGGCATGGAGTAGAGGACAAGTGTGGAGTCCACTTTCGGGTCAGAAAACCTGGATGGAAATCCCAGTTAGCCATGTGCCAGCTACTGGACTGGAGCAAGTGACTTACCTTCTGGAGTCACAGTTTCTGTCCCTGGAAAATGGGGGCAGCGTTATCAACCTCGTGGGGTTAATGTGAGGGTGAGAGATGATGTAACTCAGGGATTCTGGCACGCAGACACCAGACACCTGCAATAAAGTGTTATTACCATTATTGTGGTTATGCTCCTGCAACCGGTGCCAGCAGGGAGGTATGAAATACAGGGGAGGGTGGGAGCAGGAATTGAAAGTCAATTTGTAGATTCTGGGATCAAACCGTTTAGGTCTCCACTTTGTAACTTACCTCTGTGTGACCTCAGTAAGTTGCTTAACGTAAGTCTTAAGTTTGCCTATCTGTAAAATGAGAATCATGCTAGAAATTATCTCATAGGGACATTGGCATCATTTAATTAGGATGAACACAGAAAATACTTAGACTAGGCCCTGGCACATAGTTAATGCTAAATAAGTGCCAGCAGTTTGTTTTTTGTTGTTATTTTTAATTCCCTCAGAAGCCTGAGATGTGATCGATTAGAAATTGCAGGAGGTAAATATAGGACAGAGGGCAGGGGAGAGGGGAGTTCTAGGCAAACATGAGCTAGGGTGTATCCAGGGAACAGATGGGCCCCATACCTTAAGTGAGACAGTGGGAATAGGAGAGAAGACCCAAGAAATGGGTGCAACCGGCTATCCAGGACACCTATGCTGATGCTCCACTGTGTGCCAGCTCGGCCAGGCTATGTGGACAGCAGAGAAGTGAATCAGGGTCTTGACCCTTGGGGAACTCTTAACCCGGCCAGGGAGGCAGGTGTGTTCACTGCAGGGAAACCTGAAGGGATGAGTAGAACTTGGTGAGGCTGGCACAGTGGGCTGTGGCCATACATACAGCAGCCGGCTGGCTGGCACCTCCCCCTGACAGCTTCCCAGTCCCTTCTTGGGCTGGTGGGCCCAATAATGAGGCCTCTAATGAGCCCCTAATGTGCAGTCACGCATATGCAAATGAGGTGGAAGGGGCACCAGGCCAGCTAGGGTCCCCCTTCCCGACAGGATAGTGGAGAAGAGTTGAGGGAAGGGGCTGAAAGCTGGGCCCAGACTAGAATGGCCATACTTGAGGGCCATCAGGACAGGTCTCAGCTCTGACCCAGGCTGGAAATTAGGCCACAGGCAGCTGGGACCCATGTCCTTGGTCCCTGCTGGGCCTTGGGGCTAGTGAGGGAGCCAACCAGCCAGGCCCAGATAATGCATCTTTGTTGGCTGGTGGTAGCTCTGCCTGGCACCCAGGGGCACAGCCTTCAGTGTTGCCTCCACCACCTCTCAGCTGCAGCTCTGCCCTGAGGGGAGCAGAGAGCCTGGGAGCGGGTAGGGAACACGGTATTGCTGCCCTTATTAGCACTTCTCACCAGTTGTAAGAGAAGATGTGGGCCAGGTAGAGCTCCCCGGTGAACCGAGTTGTCATCCATTACTTATCTCCCATTTATTATCTCCTATTCATTAAGGGCCTTCTCTGTGCCAGGCACAATGCTCAGCATGTCACGGGCATTGTCTCATTTGTCCCTTGCCACAGTCCTGTGCGTAGGGACTGGCATTATCCCCATTTTACAGATGAGGCTCAGCGAGATGAAGTCACTTGCCTAAAGTCACACAGCCAGCAACTGGCAGAGACAGGATTTGAACTCAAATCTATCTGACTCTGAAGTCTGTGCCCCAAACCTCTAAGCTGAATTATCATGGCTAAGCCAGCCAGTGACAAGGTCTCGACCGCTTCCCTCCCATGACTGGGCATCTTGGTCTTGGGGACCCCATAATCTTTTCTCTGGCAGGCAGACGTAGCCCCAGCAGAGCCCAGGGTCCTGTAGGAAGCCTGCCAGCTTGCAGCCTAAGCAGTTGAACCAGGAGGCGGCCCTGGACCCAGGTGGTGGTCACAGTCCAGCTCGGGGGCCATCTCCAGGCCTTGGCCTGAGGTTGAGCCTCTGCCTTCAGCATCTGGGCAACAGCCTGGGCAGCCCTGCTGGGGCTGAGGGAGGGACGTGGTGGGGCCCAGGCTGCGGGATGGGGTCATTTCCTGCCGCCTAAAATAACAGGAAGTGGGTGCTCCTGATTGGAGGCTGGGAACAATGGCTGCCGGCCGGGCCAGAGAGCTCCTTCAGATCTGCAGTCTCAGTTGGGTTGCCGGCTTTATCACCCACAGAGGTCGATGCCCTGGCCCCAGTGCCCGGCTGCCCAACTGCTGGAGCAGGCTGCCCCCCTCCTAGGACATTCCTTCTCAGAGCCGGCTGAGCTTGGACCAGGCCAGGAGTAATGCTGCCCCCTAAGGGTCCCTCCTGTCCCAGCCCCACAATTAGGCATTCCCCAGAGTTTGTCCTTTCTACCAACCTCATATTCTCCCAGCCCAGATCTCTCCAGGAGAGAAAACCCAGGAGGCTGCCCCCACGGGGATGCAGGCTTGGTAGACTGTCATGCTGATCAGGTCCAAACCACATCTTTGCTATTCAGCAGCTGTGGAGCTTAAGCAAGCGTCTTAATCTCTGAATCTGCTCCCTCGTTTGTAAAATGGGGTAGTAATATCTACCTCGTAGGATTGTGGCAAAGATTAAATGAACTAATGAGTTTAATGTGTTTAGCTGTGCCTGACAAAAGCATTAGCTGTTGCTCTTGTTAATCAGACTTTCTCTGGGCCTAGGGAAATAATTTGCTCAGAAGGGGCAGAAGTGACCTGGATGAAGCTGCATAAATATTCCAGGGACATTGTGTCTCTGTGTGCTGTGTGTGTCTCTGAGGCTTTGTCTGTGCCTCAGAGGAGGTACCTGGCCCCATACTTGTGTGGGTACATCTGTGTGTCTCAGATATGTGTAGAGTTTTGAATTCTAGTAAGTCTGCTTTGTGTGTGTGTGTGTATGTGTCTGTGTGTGTGTGTGTGTGTGTGTGTGTGTGTGTGTGTGTGTGTGTGAGAAAGAGAGAGAGAGAGAGAGAGAGAGAGAGAGAGAGAGAGAGAAAAGAATGTGTCTCGTCTCTCCGTTGTGCAGGTCCTGTCTACATTGTCTGGTGTCTGTCTGCATTGTGTGCACATGTCTGTCTCTCCGTGTGTCTCTGCCCTCTGCCTGCCTCTCTGTCTATTCTCTGCTCTAGTGTTATCACCTAGGAATCTGCAGTGAGAGCCAGGAGGACTCTTGCTAAGATGCTGATCTCTGTTCTGTCTTCTCTCTGCCTCATGCCTCTGCTTCTCCCATGCTTCCTGTCTGCACCCCGCCCCCTCCGCCCCACAACCAGCCCTCACCTGGGCACTCCCTAGCGCTGCCCCTGGAGGTGGGCTGTTCTCCCCCACCTCACTTCCGGCCTCCTAGGGGCCAGCCTGGGCAGGAGCCTGCCTTCCCTACATTCCTGTGCTCTGAGCTCAGTGCCTGCTTGCCCCACCTGCACCCTTCACTTTTGTGGGGAAGTCTCCCTGGGGGAACCACGGAATCACTTCCTTCTTCAGAGGACACGCAGGAGCTTCAGGGCGGGGTGATGTGGCCGCCTACCAGAAATAGGATGACATAAGCTTTTTAAGGGTTTTGTCATCAGACAACTCGGGGTTCAAATCCTACCTCTGACACTGACATGAACAATCCACTTAATCTGTCTAAGTTCTGTCACCTGTGAAATGAGGGCCATCATAGAACTTTAGGATTGTCATCAGAATCAAATGACATAAGAAGAGGTGCTTGGTTTATGTTAGGGCTTCAGTAAATTAGTTTGGGCTTGGGAACTGGCTGGGGACATGCAGGCTCTGAGATGAACATGACATTTAGAGTTTAGACAGACTAGGCTTTGGAGCAGCCTGAGGGTCTAAATACACACTAGCTAGGTAGCTTTCTACAGTAGCCCCCCCCCCCACAGATCTACATACCCAGCTACCCACCCACCCGTTGGACATTCATTAAACAGACACAGAACTCCCACTCTGTGTCAGACAGGTCCTGTATAAGACTCTGGGCCTGCAAAAAGGACTAAGACTGAGTTTCTTCTCTTGATAAGCTCTCACACTGACGGGGGCAGGGGGTGGCTGGCAAACAGAAAAGCTAGACTGAGTGATCAGTGTTGTGAGAGGAATATTTGACCCAGCAAGAGTTGTCGGGGTGGGAGGAGGGAGAGACAACAGGAGAGGACTGCCAGCTCCCAGAGGGTGGAGTTGGGGTGTTAGCATTCTGAGACATGGGACAGTCTCTCTGAGGGACTTGACCCTGATCTTTCTGCAGAACCCAGGCACAGTCCCTCTTGAGGCTCTTAGGAAGACAGGACTTTCTGACCCCGCAATGCAACCCGCCACTGCACCTTTGCCCTGCTAATGTTCTTAGTGCCAAGAAATAAATACAAACTATTTGTCTCTTATCTCATTTTTTTTTTTAATTTTTAATTTTTTTTTTTTTAATAGAGTCGGGGTTTCACCATGTTGGCCAGCATGGTCTTGATCCCTTGACTTTGTGATCCGCCCACCTCGGCCTCCCAAAGTGCTGGGATTACAGGCATGAGCCACGGTGCCTGGCTCTTATCTCATTCTTTAACAAATACTTCTGGGAGATATTAGTGTAGCAAAATAAAACCAAACAGTGGCAAAACCTTACAATCTGGGGTAGACCAAAAATAAGATAAAATTAAGTAGCCGAAGGACCATATTTGATGGTTGAAAATGAGAATGATCATAAAAGATTAATCATACTATATAGATAATGAACCAAGGAGTTAATTTGGCTTAATGCGATCTGCCCCACATAACACTGTCCCAGTGACATTTCATCAGGGTTGGCATAATTGTGAAGAAAATATTTGTATTCAGGGTCATTCATGTGCCAGGTCACAGGAGAAGTTCCAAACTTCTTGTTTGCCTCTTGAGAAGTTTTTCTTGTTGAGCTGCTGGAGTAAACACTCATTATTATTTTTATTAACTTCCACCTGTGTGGCTTAGTCCAGGAAGTTGCCCAAACACTCATGAGATGGAATTGTTTTGCTTCTCTTCAAGTGTTTATCCCTTTACAATAAGTTGCCACATAGATCTACTCTTTTTTTTTTTTTTTGCTGGGGACGGTGGGATAGGATCTGATTCTGATGCCCAGGGTGGAGTGCAGTGGCACAATCTCAGCTCACTGCAGCCTCCACCTCTGGGTTCAAGAGATTCTTGTCTCAGCCTCCCAAGTAGCTAGGACTATAGGCGTACACCACCATGCCCTGCTAATTTTGTATTCTTAGTAGACGTGGGGTTTTGCCATGTTGCCCAGGATGCTCCTGAACTCCTAGGCTCAAACAATCTGCTCGCCTTGGCCTCCCAAAGTGCTGGGATTACAGGTGTGAGCCACTGTGCCCAGCCCAGATCTACTAGAGTAAAAAATCTCCTTCTACATGCACTTGCTTTAAGCTAGGGTGGCCTCATAGTATAGCACTTTATTCGTGCTATACTATTTATTCAACTATTTTATGACTGTCTCCATGTACTTGGCACTGTGGTAGCTGCTGGTGATGCAGCAGTGAGCAAAGTAGGCATGGAGCTTCCTTGCCGTCCAGGAGGAGGCTGACAATAAGGAAAGAACCACGCAAGAAAGTTTAAAATCATAGCAGTGACCGTGTTCCAAAGGCTCATGAAGCCATGACTGTATCCAACAAAGGAATTTATCCTAATCAGAGAAGCCAAGGAAGGCTTCCATGAGGAAGTGATGACCGAACTAACACGTGAAGGGCAAATAGGAGCTAGCTAAGAAAAGAGGGAAAGAGGCCGGGTGTGGTGGCCCACGCCTGTAATCCAAGCACTTTGGAGGCCAAGGCAGGCAGATCACCTGAGGTTGGGAGTTCAAGACCAGCCTGACCAACATGGTGAACCCCGTCTTTAAAAAAAGAAAAAAAGAAGAAGAGAAGAGGGAAAGAGTATGTGCGAAGGTCCTGTGGCAGGAGGGGGTGTGGATGGTCATCAGCCTTAAAGGAAGGTCAGTGTGGTTGGAGTTCAGAGAGCACGTGGGCAGCAGGGTAGGAGAGGAGATGCAAGAAGTTGGGGGAGGGAGTCAGGGACTTCAGACTATACTGGACTAGTAGGGTGAATTGAAGAAGGGAAGCCACTGACCAGTTTCAAGTGGCAGATACCATGATTGGATTCGCATTTGCTCTGGCTGCTCAGTGGAGCAGAGTGGGAAGGGTGCAGGCAAGCAGTGGGGGGACTTTGTATTCATCCAGGTGAGAGTGATGATGGTATGATGATCTCTGCCTGGGTGGAGTTCATTCATTTCTTCATTCAACAAATAGTTATGGAGCACCTATGTGCCAGGCTCTGTTGGCCCTAGAGATAGGCCAGCTAACAAAATAGGCAGAAATTTGTGCCCTCGTGGAGATTATATTCTAGCAGTGGGAGACTGTTAAAATGGTGTTAATGCCTGTGGAGAAAAAGAAGACTTGGAAAGAAAAATTGACAGCTGGAAATGGGAAGGAGACTTCAGCTGCAGTTTGTGGTTTCATTTAATTTTTGCTCTTTTTCTGAGACAGTGTCTTACTCTGTTGCTGAAGCTGGAGTACAGTGGTACAACTGTAGCCTCCAACTCTTAGGTCAAGGTATTCTCCTGCCTTAGCCTCTCAACTAGCTGAGACTACAGGTGTGCACCACCATGCCCAGCTGTTTTGTTTTTGTTTTTTTTTTTAGTTGAGATAGGTTCTCGCTATGTTGCCCAGGCTGTTCTCAAGCTCCTGGCTTCAAGTGATCCTCCCACCTCGGCCTCCTAAATTGCTGGGATTACAGGTGTGAGCCACCTTGCCTGGCCTTTATTTAATTATATATATATAGAGAGAGAGACAGGATTTTGCTTTGTCACCCAGGCTGGTGTACCATAGCATGATCATAGTTCACTGTAATCTCAAACTCTCCCATTTCAGCATATTGTGACACCTGGCTAATTAAAAAATTTTTTTAGAGATGGAATCTCACTCTGTTATCCAGCCTGGTCTCAAACTCCTGGCCTTAAAGGATCCTCCTGTCTCAGTCTCCCAAAGTATTGGGATTACAGGCATAAGCCACCACCCCAGGCCTGCAATATGTAGTTTTTTATTTGTGTTTTTTTTTTTTTTAGAGACGGGGTTTCACCATGTTGGCCAGGCTGGTCTCGAACTCCTGACCTCAAGCAATCCACCCGCCTCGGCCTCCCAAAGTGCTGGGATTACAGGCACGAGCCACCGCGCCCAGCCTTGTTTGTTTGTTTTTTGAGACAGAGTCTCACTGTCACCCAGGCTGGAGTGCAGTGGCACAGTCTCGGCTCACTGCCACCTCTGCCTCCCGGGTTCAAGTGATTCTCCAGCCTCAGCCTCCCAAGTAGCTGGGATTACAGGCACATGCCACCACACCCAGCTAATTTTTTTATGTTTTAGTAGAGATGGGGTTTTGCTATGTTGGCCAAGCTGGTCTCGAACTCCTGACCTCAGGTGATCCACCAACCTCAGCCTCCCAAAGTGCTGGGATTACAGGCATATGCCACCATGCCTGGCCCAGTTTGTAGTTTTAAATAGGGGGTAAGGGAAGGCTCCAGTGAAAAGTGACGTCAGAGTGTAGTCCTGAAGGAGGGGAGGGAATGAGGAATGCAGAATCTGGGCACAGAGATTTCACGGCAGAGGAACAGCCACTGAGGAAACACTATTTCCTCAATGCAAAGCCCTGAGGCAGAAACCCTCCCCAACACCCTTAAGGGACAGTGGCTGAAAAACTGAGCAGGGGGAGAAAAAGAGGAGATGAGGTCGAAGAGGTCAGGATCCTGGGGAGTCTGATAGACTACCATGATGACTTCAGCTTTTTCTTCCCCTCAGATGGGGAATCTTTGCAGGATTTTGTCAGAGGAGTGATGTGATCTGACTAGTTTTAAACAATCACTCTGTCTACTGTGTAGAGAGAGGACCCACAGGGAACAAGACTGGGAGCAAGGAATCTGTTACCAGGGCTGACAGTAGCTCTGACCCAAGTGATAGTAGTGGAGATAGCGAGAAGTGATTAGATTTGAGATGTTTTGAAGATAAAGCCAAAAGGATTTGCTGAGAGATTAGACGTGGGGTGTGATGGAGTGGCCATCAGCTGAGATGGGGAAGGTGGGAAGGAGTAGGCTTTTGGGGAAGATCAAGAGCTCAGTATGGGATGTGTTACATTGGGGGCATTTGTGAGACACCAGGGGTGTCAAGCAGGGAGTTGCATGAGTGAAACCAGACCTCAAGGGAGAGGTCTGGGCTGGAGACACAAATTTTGGTTGTCGTCAGCAGTGATGGCATTTAAATCTGTGAGTCTGGGTGAGGTCACCAAGGGAGTGTGTGGACAGAAAAGAAATGAGGTCCTCGGCTCAGCCCTAGGGCACTCCAGGGCTGAGAGGTTGGGAAGTTTAGACAGGATCAGCAGAGAAGACTGAGGAGTGACAGCCAGCAAAGCAGAAGGAAAACTAGGAGAATGTGTTGTCTTCAAAGCCAGGGGAAGACAGAGTTTCAAGGAGCCCTCAGAAATCAACTGTGGCAGATACAGCTGCATAGCGGCCAAGGAAGATGAGGGCTGGAAAACCGCCTGCTGGATTTAGCAGCATGGAGGTCACGAGTGTCCTTGAGAAGAGCAATGTTGGAGAGCGGTGGGGGTGAAGGCCTGGCTGAAGCATTCTCTTCGGGCAGAGATGGGGAGACATGGATATATTCTTGGGGGCAGGTGCTGCTTACCAAGCCCCTGCCAGGTGCCACAGATGACGTACCCATCTGTACCAACAACTCCATGAAGGAACTGGCTTACACAGGTTCAGGCCTTGCCCAAGGTCCCCCTGGAGCCGAGATGCTCACTCAGGCCTGTCGGACTCTGAAGCCTAAGACCTTCCTGCTCCACTGCATCTGATGCTTGGGTGCAGGTTCTTCCAAGCCTCACTCCTCTGCCTCCTCCCAGCCTCCCTTCACCTGGCGAGTTGGGACCTAGCTGGGGATTCTCTGACTGTCTTGTCTTGTGGGTGTGATTTGCCTAGGTGTAGACAAACACCCGCCTACCAGTTTTCCTTGCAACACCTGCAGCACGCACAGGTACTTGGAGAATGGCAATAAACAGGCCTCACCCTCAACCTTCAAGCTTAAGACTTACACACCCAGGCTTTGGCTTCAGACCTTCCTGAGTTCAAATCCCAACTCTGCCACATACTAGTTGTATGATTCTGCCGATCACTTAGCAGGTTGGGCCTTCATTGGCCTCAATTGAATAATGGGGACAAGAATCTCTGCCTCTCAGGATGCAGGATGCATCACTGTTAGTGAGTAGTAAGCACTCACTAGAGTGAGTAACTGGTTTTGTTGACTATCGAAATTGGTAAAGGAGTTTGCAGCTGGCTGGGGAATAGATTAGTAGTGACCAGGCAGCCGTCTCCTGCTGGTATGGGAAGAGATGGGTGGCTTGTCATGGAGCCTAGGAGCTGGCGGAGTTGGAGGGGTAATGGGGGAGAGAGGGCCTCAGCTGGGGCTCTTGCCCGGAGCCCAGAAAGCTGGATGGGAAGGAATGAGGGGGGAAATAGTGTGAGCCTCAGACAATTTATTGCATAAAATAAATGCTGAAGGCAGTATGAGCCCCTATTCCCTCATACTGCCTTCAGCAAGGCAGCAGGGTATAATGGGTAAGAACAGGGGCTCTGATGACAGCTACTGGGTTCAAGGCCAGGCTCCTTAACTGACCAGCTGAGTGATCTCAAATGACCTCACTTTTTTCGCTTCGTCTTTTTTTTTTTTTTTTTTTTGAGAAAGAGCTTCACTCTGTCACCAGGCTCCAGGCTGGAGTGCAGTGGCACAATCTCGGCTCACTGCAACCTCCACCTCCCGGGTTCAAGCAATTCTTCTGCCTCAGCCTCCCGAGTAGCTGGGACTGCAGGCGCACGCCACCATACCCAGCTAACTTTTGTATTTTTAGTAGAGATGGGGTTTCACCATGTTGGCCAGGATGGTCTCGATCTCTTGACTTCGTGATCCACCCACCTCGGCCTCCCAAAGTGCTGGGATTACAGGCTTGAGCCACCGCACCCGGCCGGCTTTGTCTTTTTTTACTTTACTGTCCTCATCTGTAAGAGGACTCCTTCATAACTATTGTCAGTGAAGATTAAGTGCATAAGGATGGGTGTGGTGGTTCACACCTATAATCCCAGCACTTTGGGAGGCCAGGGTGGGCAGATCATGAGTTCAGGAGATCGAGACCATCCTGGCCAACATGGTGAAACCCCATCTCTACTAACACAAAAATTATCTGGGCGTGGCAGCACAGGTCTAATCCCAGCTACTTGGGAGGCCGAGGCAAAAGAATCGCTTGAACCCAGGAGGTGGAGGTTACAGTGAGCCAACATCACGCCACTAAACTCCAGCCTGGTGTCAGAGCTAGACTCTGTCTCAAAAAAAACAAAATAAAACAAAACAAAAATTATTATGTATAAAAATTATTTGCACATAGGAGGCTCTCACTAAATATGTAAATATCAATGGCTGTTATAACAAACACTCATCACAATACTGTGAGGTAGGTAATACCTGCATCTTATTTATTTAATTTTTTTATAGAGACAGGGTCTTGCTGTGTTGGCCAGGCTGCTCTTGAACTGCTGGCCTCAAGCCATCCTCCCACCTCAGCCTCCCAAAATGCAAGGATTACAGGCATGAGCTACCATGCCTGGCCCAATATCTGCATTTTATAGAAGAGAAGCTATGCACAGAGTCTGTAACTGACCCAAAGTCACAGTTAGTTAATGGAGAAGCCAGAATTCACATTTAAATGGTCTGGCTTCAAAGCCTAAATGGACAACTGGACTCTCACCTCCCTGAAAAAGGTGCCCAGAGTCCCAAAGGCAACTCTCTGGGCATGTCCCCTCAAAGGGATCAAGAGTTTGCCACATCTCGAGAGGGCCACAGTTCCCAAAAGAGAGACCCTAGTTTGGTGGAGATGCTGAGTAAGAATGAAAAGTGTGACTGGGCATGGTGGCTCATTCCTGTAATCCCAGCATTTTGGGAGGCCGAGCCAAGTGGATCATTTGGGATCAGGAGTTGGAGACCAGCCTAGCCAACATAGTGAAACCCCATCTCTACTAAGAACACAAAAATTAGCTGGGCCTGGTGGCGAGTGCCTATAATCCCAACCACTCTGGAGGCTGAGGCAGGAGAATCGCTTGAACCCAGAAGGCGGAGGTTGCAGTGAGCTGAGATTGCACCACTGCACTCCAGCCTGGGTGACAGAGAGAGACTCCCATCTCAAAAAAAAAAAAAAAAAAAAAAAAAAAAATCCCTGGCAGCAAGCTGACTTGGGGGGAAACAAAGCAAAACAAAAAACCCTGAGGCTAAGAGAGGTTGACTGTCCATGGTTGTCTGGTGGAAGCAAGGCTCCCTTCCCATCTTCCTCATCCGACTGACTCCGAGGCCTGTCTCTCAATCGCCCCACATGTGTATGTGTCAAATCATGTGGCTCCCTTACTTGGCACTTCCATGTCTTTTACAGGGTTTCTACAATAGTCATGTCTTAAAAGCAGAAATTTGGGTGTGGTTCGGGAGAGAAAGGATTACAAAGTGGACGTAGCTTGTTGCCAATGGGAATCTTCACAGCAAAGGATCCCACTTGAGCCCATACTCACGTACTTCCTCTTGGTCAATCCCATGTGCCCAGCACTGGCACCCTCTGTGAACAGACCTTGGGCTGGGCACAGTCACCCAGAGGTAAAGCAGAAAGGAGAGGGAGGCAGATGTGGAAACAAGTTGGTGCATTTGGTGCACCAATAAATGCTACAAGCTTGTTCTCAGCTTTTCCAATGCACCCTGCTCCTTTCTGCCCTTTCACATACACTTTTCTCTGCCAGGACCTCTCCTCCTCGCTTTGCCAACGCCAGCTTATCCTTTGGATCTCAGCTAGGTTGTTACTTCTTCAGCAAGCCCTCCCCGTACAGGTTAACCATCTCTGCTGCACTGCTCCAGACGTAGTATTTATTCTCTACTGTAGTTGCCTAGCTATTTGTCTGTATTCTTTGCTAAAGGGTAAGCGCCACAGAGGCAGGGATCATGGCTATTTTCTCACCATTATATTGTGAGTATCTGGAACAGGGCCTGGCACATAGAAATATATCAAACACACGTGAATGAAGAAGTCGGTTAAACAATGGAGAGGGCCACATATTGAGCTGATGGCACAGATGAGCAATCTGACCTCTCTCCTCTTTCCTCTCTTTCAGCTGTGGTCACCAGGACCCCCCAAGAGCCAAGACCTTCTCCAGAAGGTGACCCTTACCCACCACCACCACCGATGTCAGCCCTGGTCCCCGACACTCCCCCAGACACCCCGCCTGCCATGAAGAATGCCACTAGCTCTAAGCAGCTCCCACTGGAACCAGAGAGCCCCTCAGGGCAGGTCGGACCTAGGCCAGCTCCCCTGAAGGAAGATTCCCCTTCCTCTGAAGCAAAAAGCAGAGGACCCACCCCACCAGCCACAGGCCCACGAGATGCCAGACCTCCTCGAAGGAGCAGCCAGCCATCTCCAACAGCAGTTCCAGCTTCTGACAGCCCTCCCACCAAGCAAGGTGTGTGTAATGACTCCCAGCCTGGGCGTAAACCCCTTGGCTCAGGGTTCTGGCCCTGGATCATGCCAGCTGAAAGAGTCCCCTTTGCCCTGGAGGAGATAAAGAAAGGATGGGGTGAGGCCCGGAGGGAGGGCTCTTGAGGCTGACTCCTCTTTGGTGACAGCCTTTTGACCTGTCTGTTCTTGTTCCTTCTGCTCAGAGGTGAAGAAGGCAGGAGAGAGACACAAGCTGGCAAAGGAGCGGCGAGAAGAGCGGGCCAAGTACCTGGGTGAGTGAGCAGGAAGCCTCATCATCTTCTTCATCGTCACCATCAGCATCCTATTAATAACGCCAGCATGTCTGCAACACTTAATTATGTGCACTGTGCTAAGAGGAGGACACACATCATCTCATTTAATCCTCAACCCACTTTGAGGAGGAAACAGAGGCTCAGAGAGATGAAATCATTTGCTAGCTGGGTGTGGTGGTGCATGTCTGTAATTCTAGCTATTTGGGAGGCTGAGACAGGAGAATCACTTGAATCTCGGAGGCAGAGGTTGCAGTGAGCCGAGATCACACCATTGCATTCCAGCCTGGAAAAGAAAGTGAGACTCCGTCTCAAAAAACACAAAATAAAAATTAAAAAAAGAAATTATTTGCCTAAGCCACATAGCTAGTTGAGTAGCTGAGATTCAGACCTAGAAGCCTCATTTTACCCCAAATCCCATGCTTTTTTTTTTTTTTTAAAGACAGAGTCTTGCTCTGTCTCCCAGGCTGGAGTGCAGTGGTGCGACTGAGGCTCACTGCTATCTCCACCTCCTGGGTCAAGCAATTTTGCCTCAGCCATCTCGAGTAGCTGGGATTACAGGCACCCACCACCTTGCCGGGCTAATTTTTGTATTCTTAGTAGAGATGGGGGTTTCACCATGTTGGCCAGGCTGGTCTTGAACTCCTGACGTCCTGATCCACCCACCTCAGCCTCCCAAAGTGCTGGGATTACAGGCGTGAGCCACTGCGCCTGGCCCCATGCTGTTAATCACAGTATGTGGACATGTTTCTGGTAGGCCCCCCAAGTCAGATGGGGATCTCACACTAAAGCATTCATTTCTCCTTCAGCCCTGAGAGCCCATAAGGCCAATGTGGGGAGAAATAGGCCTCTCCTGAGACCTGTGTTCAGGAAGCCCCTCAATTTCAGGCAGCTGTCTCAGACTGAAAGCACCACCTAAGCAGGTGGGAGAAAGACCCACCCATGGGTAGCAGGGCTGGCCACTTGGAGGAGATGTAGTTGGCCTAGGCCCGCTGCAGAACCCTTCACACACCACTGGGCTCCTTTGTCTGCAGCGGCCAAGAAGGCAGTGTGGCTGGAGAAGGAGGAGAAGGCCAAGGCACTGCGGGAGAAGCAGCTCCAGGAGCGCCGCCGGCGGCTGGAGGAACAACGGCTTAAAGCCGAGCAACGCCGTGCAGCCCTGGAGGAACGGCAGCGGCAGAAACTCGAGAAAAACAAGGTGCGGATGGGTCTGCGTGGATCCGTGCACACATGTGCTCACCATCTGCATACTGGTGCAGTGTGTATGCACATCCATGTTCACAGCTCTGCCTTATCTGTATCTACGTGGTCCTATCTGTGTTCACATCTACAGTTGTGTCCCTGTGTTAGAATATCTGGGCAGCTGTGCAACTGCAGGCACATTTGCTTTTGAATGTGCTGTTGCAGGCCTCTGTAACTGCTTACTATCAGTACCTGTGTTTGTACACATGCCCCATGTGTCTGTGGGCATGGATGCAGATATGTGAGTGTCTATATGCAGGGATGCGTGTCTATATGCAGGGATGTGTCTGTGTGTATATATGCAGGTATGTGTCTCTGTGTGTATGCAGGTATGCATCTGTGTGTGTGTATGCAGGCATGAGTCTGTGTGTGTGTGTATGCAGGTATGCATCTGTATGTGTGTATACAGGTATGCGTCTGTGTGTGTGTGTATGCAGGTATGCGTCTGTGTGAGTGTGCCTAGCTCTGTCACATGGGTAAAGCCCTGGCTTCAATACTGGTGAGGAAATTAAGGAAATGGTCACCTCGCCATACCTGGGGGGCCTCAGGCTAAAGGGAACAACACATAGCCCCAAGGTCACAGGACCCTCAGTGCCTGAGATATGGCCTTACCTGGGAGCCCCAGGTAGGGGAAGTCCCACCGTATCCTCAGAGAAGCAACTCATACACTCAGGAAATGACTCAAGAACAGTGAAAAGCTCCCCAGGAACAAGTCAAAAGGTATCTTGGTCCTTAATCATAGCAAGAATTTGGTAACCTTGGTTACCTGCAGTGAGTCAGGAAAAGATTCCGAGGGAAAGGAGTAGGGGAGGCATTGTCACAGGTGGAAGAAGGGCCTTTATCCCAAATTCCATGAATGTTCTGAGTCCACATCTCTCCCTTCTCCCCACCTTCCCCCAGGAGCGCTATGAAGCAGCCATCCAACGGTCAGTGAAGAAGACGTGGGCAGAAATCCGGCAGCAGCGCTGGTCCTGGGCAGGGGCCCTGCACCACAGCTCTCCAGGACATAAGTCCAGTGAGTAGGCTGGTGGGGCTGCGGGATGGGTGGGCAAGGCTGGGGTGGCAAGTGAGGGAAGGGGACAACTTCCCTACAAGGAGCTGGCAGCCCCCTGCAGCAGGTGTGCTTTGCTTCATGTGACTTGTGTCTTCTAGAATGGTCTGTAAACCAAACTGTCCCTTCCCACGGACTTCCACTATCAAATCAGAGATGGATTCTCTCCATTTGGTTTGCTCTTCAAACCTCTGTCATTTTAGGATTAGCCTTCTTTGCGCCTGTCAATTATTATTAGCTGTTGATACATAAAAGACTTTAATGCCCTACAGACACTGGATCTTAAAGAAATTGTCACTCCTTGTCTCAGAAGGTAGATTTTTGTCTCTGAGCTTTCTCCACGTAGGGCCACCATGGATTTTGGTCTGATTCTTTGCTGGCATGTATGTACCACTGTGTTTGGATGTCTTTATGCAATGGCAAGCTTCAGTATTTCTAGCTGTAGATCTTCAGTATATGTGCTCATGGATCTGTGCATTATGTGTCTTAATATGTGTTTGCCTTGGTGTGTCTGTGGCCTTGTGTACCTCAGTGAAGGCTCCTAAGTCAGACAGACTTGGGTTCCAGCTCTGGCACTTGCAGCGTGACCTTTAACTTCTCCAAGTCTCCCTTTCTTCATCTGTAAACTGGGGATGATACTACTTGCCCCTGAGGTGGTAGATAGATGTTTGAAGGATCAAATGAGGTCACATGTGTGTGGTGCCCCACACAGTACCTGGCACGTGGTAAGCATCAACAAATGTGAGCTGTTACAAATGTCATGATTAGGTTGCTTCAATGTATTTGTGGCTTCTGTGCATCTGGGGCTGGCACACTCTCTGTGTTTGTGTCTCTGTCCTTGTGCATGTCTGCACACGTGTGCATGCCCAAGTATCTGCCACTCTCTATGCCTGTGTCTGCATGTCTTTTTGTGACTCTGGATGAATGCGTGGATTTGTGCAAGTGACTGTGACCGTGTCAGTCCCGTTTAGGAACGTCTTTGCATTTATCCCAGTACCTGGGTGTTGTATCCATAATGCCTTGGCTGGGCAGCATCAGCAAGTGCCAATGTTGGGTGGTTATGGGAAGGCGTTGCAGTACCTAGCCGTAAGGAATGGCTTCCTTGGTCCCGCCAGGAAAGCTGTAGTTACTCTAGTTTTACTCATCTCCTCCCTTTGTTCCTTCTCCGTCGGCTCCCCCAACCCAGGTTGTCTCTGGTCACCTACCCCTCATCCTCCCTCTCCCAGGGCCAAGGCTGCCTCCTGCTCCTCATCCTAGCCTGCCCACTCCTCCCTCTCCCACCCTACCCTCGGAGCATCCTGCATGGAAGGCCTTGGTGCCCCCCACTGGCTCCTGCCCGGCCCGGCCCTAATGCCGTGTCTTTTCCCCTCCAGGTGGGAGCAGGTGCTCCGTGTCGGCAGTTAACCTGCCCAAACACGTGGACTCTATAATCAACAAGCGACTCTCAAAGTCCTCTGCCACGCTCTGGAACTCCCCCAGTAGAAGTAAGAGAAGGCCCAGCCCTTCCTCCTCCAGAGCCCCTTGTAGCTCCCACCAAGCCTCCTCCAGAGCTCAGCAAGAACACCAGGTCCCTGGAGCCCTCACATACTCCAGGTCCCCATCCC
This sequence comes from Cheracebus regulus, assembly GCA_963574635.1. NCBI lineage: Eukaryota > Metazoa > Chordata > Mammalia > Primates > Pitheciidae > Cheracebus > Cheracebus regulus. The sequence continues at coordinate 24,066 of CAUYQU010049915.1, forward strand.
CACTCTACCCTACCCAGGGCTCTGTGCCCCTTGGGGGAGCCGGCATATGGGTCTGGACGTTGAGAACAGAGTTTGCCCTGCAGGAGAGGAGAACAGAGACAAAGCACCATGGCCCAGAGGGCAGGAAGCCTGGCAGGGGCCTCAAGAGCAAGTCGGAGGTGGTGGCTGGGGGTGGGGACAGGCAGGCAGCCTTTTCTGCAACCACAGCCAGCTGGCCTGGGCCAACCTTAGGCAGGTGGCATTGCCCCCAAGTGCCAGACTGGCCTGGGAGCTGTGGGGTGGAAGAGTCTCCTCATTCTGGCTCCACCCTAGAGGGCCCATGCAATCCTGCCCTCTGCCTTCAGAATCCCAGCCATGGCCTTGGCTGGTTCCAGAGTTGAGCCAACCAAGGTGGCATAGCCCCTGCATTCCCACCATGCCCCATTGCTCATATGTGAAGGAGCCATGGTAGGGGTTATTTATAAGTTTCTCTTGCATTTGTTTGGTTGCTTTGTTGCCTAGCAACCAAATCAGCTGCTGTACCAATCCCACCTGACTGAGGCTTAAAAATAGCCCAGCAGCTGAGGGGACAGAGCAGGGTGGCCTAGGGCAGGCAGGCACCCTAGCAGCCTCTCCCTGGCACAGGACTACTAAAAGCTGGGTCAGCGGAGCACAAGGACCCTCGCTGTCCCAATCCATGGGGCAGCCTCTGCTGGGTCAGCCCTCTGAGAGCAGGAGGGATAAGGCCTTAGACTGGGACATGGCAGAGGGCAGTTGGGTCTTCTTCCAATCCTGGATGGCTCCTTCGTATATGCGCGGTTCAGGGCCCCTTCACCTGGGGAGAGTTGTAGGGGAGGACCCTCATCCAATGCAGGATGTTGCCCTGGGAGGTGTCTGGTTGCCTGGGTCTGCAGTGGAAGTCCAGATCGTAGGGAGGACAAGTTTGGCCCCGGCGTGATTGTGGGGAGAGGCCTCCCGGGTGAGAATCCTTGGGCTTGGCATGGGGATGGTGCCTGGTCTGCCCCCATGCCTCTCCCTGCCTACTGCGGCCCCCAGGGTGTCCGGCTTCACCTGGCGTTCTCCCTCTAGATCGCAGCCTGCAGCTGAGCGCATGGGAGAGCAGCATCGTGGATCGTCTGATGACGCCCACCCTCTCCTTCCTTGCTCGGAGTCGCAGCGCGGTCACACTGCCCCGCAACGGCCGGGACCAGGGTAGGGGCTGCGACCCTGGGAGAGGCCCCACGTGGGGCCGGGCAGGGGCCAGCTTGGCGCGCGGGCCGCATCCCGACCGCACTCATCCCTCTGCAGCCGTGCCGGTGTGCCCGCGCTCGGCCTCAGCCAGCCCCCTGACGCCGTGCAGCGCCCCCCGAAGCGTGCACCGCTGCGCCCCCGCCGGTGAGCGCGGGGAGCGCCGCAAGCCCAGCGCCGGGGGCAGCCCTGCTCCTGTGCGCCGCCGGCCAGAGGCCTCGCCGGTGAGTGGCTCGACTGGCTCGAGTGGCCGCGCAGGTGGGGGACAGGCAGCCTGGAACTGGGGAACGCGGGCGCTGCTGACCTCTACTCTCCTCCTCCCCGCCCTTCTGTTCCTCCTTCCCTATCAGGTGCAGAAAAAGGAGAAGAAGGACAAGGAGCGGGAAAACGAGAAGGAGAAGAGTGCCCTAGCGCGGGAGCGCAGCCTCAAGAAGCGCCAGTCGCTGCCTGCCTCCCCGCGCGCCCGCCTCTCGGCTACCGCGGCCTCTGAGCTCAGGTGGGCACGGGCGGTGCGAGGGACCCTGCCCCTCACCGGGTCATTTTTTCATGACCCACAAGTATTTGCTGGGCACCCACCTCTAGAATGCAGTTCCTTAAGGGCAGAGTTCTCTCTCTCTCTGTTGTTTGTTTGAGACAAGGTCTCCCTCTGTCACCCAGGCTGGAGTGCAGTGGCACAATCTTGTCTCTCTACAGCCTCCACCTTCCGGCTCAAGCTATCCTCCCGCCTCAGCCTTCCAAGTAGCTGGGACTACAGGCGCACCACCACGCCCCGCTAATTTTTTGTATTTTTGGTAGAGAGGGGATTCGCCACGTTACCTAGGCGGGTCTCGAACCCCTGAGCTCAGGTGATCCACCTGCCTCCACCTCCCAAAGTACTGGGATTACACGTGTGAGTGTGAGCCACCTCACCAAGCCTCCTTTTTTTTTTTTTTTTTTTTGTTTTCTTTTCTTCCTTTCTTTTTTTTTTTTGTTTTCTTTTCTTCCTTTCTTTCTTTTATTTTTTTTATTTTTTAGTGTTTTGGTTACTGAAGTACCCCAGAACCTAAAACAGTGTGCCTGGCACCTGGTAAGCACTCAGTGAATACCTACTGAAAGGCCAGGGCAGTGCCTCATGCCTGTAATCCCAGCACTTTGGGAAGCCAAGGGGAGAACTGTTTGAACCCAGGAGGTCGAGGCTGCAGTGAGTTATGTATGATCATACCACTGCACTCCAGCCTGGGCATCAGCCAGATCCTGTCTTTAAAAAAATTCTGCTGAATGAATGATGAATGGACCTGCCAGGTAGCACTCAGGGTGTGCTGAGGACACCTTGGTGAGCTAATACCAGGCCTGGATTTTTTTTTCCTCTTATTAAGCTTACAGGCTATTGGCCGGGGACAGACAATAATCAAAGAATCCCACAGAGACATATGTCATTACAAACTGGGGTATATGCTCTAAAAGGGAATGGTGTGTTTCTGTGAGAGCAAGGGGGAGGAGGGGTCGATGCTGATTTACCCTGGAGGAGGGGACACTTCCCAGAGAAAGTGGCAAGTTGTGTGTGTGTGTATCCGTGTGTCCTAACCCTTCCCTTTTCCCTTTTCTCTCAGCCCCAAATCCAAGACCCGGCCATCCTCTCCCTCCACACCCTGGCACAGGCCTGCCTCCCCCTGCCCCAGCACAGGGCCAGGCCACACTCTGCCTCCAAAGCCACCGTCCCCCCGAGGCATCACTGCATCACCCAAGGGACGGGTTCGGAGGAAGGAGGAGGCAAAGGAGAGCCCAAGCGCCGCAGGGCCCGAGGACAAGAGCCAAAGCAAGCGCAGGGCCAGTGACGAGAAGGAGCCAGCAGCCCCAGCCTCACCGACACCCTCGCCGGCGCCCTCGCCCACCCCAGCCCCGCCCCAGAAGGAGCAGCTCCCCGCGGAGACCCCTGCAGGTGGGCATGAAGAGAGGGGTGGGCCAAGCAAGAGAAGCCAGCTTCTCCTGCGTGGGGGTGTGGGCCGCCAGAGATGCCTGAGGACTGGGAGTGGGACCCGGAAAGAGGAGACTCCTGCCCTCAGCGGGCCTGGGCGCAGAACACAGGCCGCTGGGAGCTGACAGCAGGAAGATTTGCGCGGGTCCGCAGGAAGGGGTGCTGGCGGTGCCTGTGTGGGTGTGCTGACGCCTGGTCCCGAATCCCCCTCCAGACGCTGCTGTCTTGACCTCACCCCCAGTCCCTGCTCCCCCGGTGACCCCTAGCAAACCAATGGCCGGCACCACAGACCGAGAAGAGGCCACTCGGCTCCTAGCTGAGAAGCGGCGCCAGGCCCGGGAGCAGCGAGAGCGCGAGGAGCAGGAGCGGAGGCTGCAGGCAGAAAGGGACAAGTGAGTGGCCTTGGGGGCTGAGGGAGGGGGGATCCTCGTGGGCGCTGGAGAAGAAGCGGAGCGCGAACCGTGTCCTCGGTACCCCAGGCGAATGCGAGAAGAGCAGCTGGCGCGGGAGGCCGAGGCCCGGGCGGAGCGGGAGGCGGAGGCCCGGAGGCGGGAGGAGCAGGAGGCGCGAGAGAAGGCGCAGGCCGAGCAGGAGGAGCAGGAGCGGCTGCAGAAGCAGGTGCCTCCGGCGGGCGGGAGGCGGCTGGGCGCGGGCGCCGCGGGCCGGGAGAGACGGCTGGAGTCAGGTGCCCCACGCTCACTGGGGTCTTTGGCAGAAAGAGGAGGCCGAAGCTCGGTCGCGGGAAGAGGCTGAAAGGCAGCGTCTGGAGCGGGAAAAGCACTTCCAGCAGCAGGAGCAGGAGCGGCAAGAGCGCAGAAAGGTGTGCGGGCGTGGGCGGGGCTTTGCGGGTGGGGCCTGACGGGGCGGGCCAGGTGGGCGGGGCCTGGGCTTGGAGCGGGTGGGACGGGAAAGCTCTGGGGCGGATTCCAGTTCCTGGCCTGGAAAGGGCTGCTAAAAGCCGGGAGGGGCTGGCTGGTGGGAGGTTTAGGATTAGGGAAGGGGCTCGAGCCTAACTGATGTGGGGCCTCCACAAACAGCGTCTGGAGGAGATCATGAAGAGGACTCGGAAGTCAGAAGTTGCTGAAACCAAGGTCAGAATTCCCCCGAAGGGTAGTACTGGGCGTGGGGATGGGGTGGGAAAAGGAGGCTGCGGAAAGGCATGCATGGCCAAGGAGAGTGAGGCCGTCAGGAAAGCCGCTGCGGCCCGGGCAGCGGGAGGGCAGAACTCTGTTCCAAGTGGCCGGGGTCGCTGGCCCTGGGGCCTGACGGCTTTTCCTCTTCAAAGCAGAAGCAGGACAGCAAGGAGGCCAACACCAACGGTTCCAGCCCAGGTAAAGACCCGGTTCCCCTCACCTCCCTCCCCTTTGTCACTCCCCTCCTCCATCCTCACCTCTTTGCCAGTCCCTGGCTGATGGCCCCTCTTTCCCTGTGACAGAGCCTGTGAAAGCTGTGGAGGTTCGGCCCCCAGGACTGCAGAAGGAGGCTGTGCAGAAAGAGGAGCCCGCCCCACAGGAATCTCAGTGGAGGTACCAGCTTCCAATCTCAGGGTGCCTGAGCAGGGAGGCAGGCTGCAACTGGAGCTGTGGGTGGCCAGGGCTTTCCTGGGAGGTGAGGTGCTGAGCCTGGGCCTCTACATCCACAGCCTCCCAAGCAAGGAGTTGCCAGGGTCCCTGGTAAATGGCCTGCAGCCCCTCCCAGCACACCAGGAGAACGGCTTCTCCCCCAAGGGACCCTCTGGGGACAAGAGTCTGAGCCGAACACCAGAGGCACTCCTGCCCTTTGCAGAGGCGGAAGCCTTCCTCAAGAAAGCTGTGGTGCAGTCCCCGCAGGTCACAGGTGGGCCTCCTGATCCTGGACTCAGCTCCGTTCCTCCCAGCCGCCTTCCCTGCACTCCTCAGCCCTGCCTTCTCTTCCAGCTCTACCGGGCGCCCTCTCCTGCTCCACCCTGAAGACCCCCAGCTATCTGGGCTTGGGTGCTGTTTGTCCTGACTGTTTCCCCTCCCTTTTTTCCCCAGAAGTCCTTTAAGATGGGTTGCCTTGGATCCGGGCACAGCTTCGAGGGCTCCTCTGCATCACCTACCAGGATGTCAGGAGGAGAAAAAGACAGAACAAAGATGGAAGTGGCCTGGGCCCCTGGGGATGGGTCCTCTCTGATGTTTTTAATCTGCACCTTATAGACTGATGTCTCTTTGGCTGGAGCCAGATCTCCCCCCAGTGCATTCGTGTGCTCGCACGCGCGGACATCCCCTCTCCCCTATACACACACATACACTCACAGCCTCTCTGGCCTCTTCCCTTGGGGAGAGGCCACCTGTAGTATTTGCCTTGGTTTGGTGGGGTACAGTGGATGTGAATACTGTAAATAGCTTGTGCTCAGACTCCTCTGCGTGGAGAGGGTGGGTGCAGGAGGCAGACCCTCCCCCCAAAGCCCCCTGGGGAGATCTTCCTCTCTCTATTTAACTGTAACTGAGGGGGATCCCAGGTCTGGGGATGGGAGACACCTTGGGCCACAGGATACTGGTTGCTTCAGGGGTACCCATGCCCCCTGCCCTCGCCTGGAATCAGTGTTACTGCATCTGATTAAATGTCTCCAGAAATAAAGTGAGAATAATTCTGCCAATCCTGCCTGTTCTTGGTGGTGGAGATGGGAGAGGGGGCCTCCTGAGTGCTAAGAACTGAAGAAGCGTTGGGCCTGGGGATATCTTCCCCACCTGGTGGTACTAGTCCTCGACCCCTCCCCTGTGGTCTTCCAGTTTAGTCATGAATTCATTCATTTATTCATTCAACAAATACTGTTGCATCTACTCTGTATCAGGCAGTGGGCTAAGCACTGGAGATACAGTAGTCAGAAAAGACATAACCTCTGTCCTCATACAGTTTATAGTCTAATGGGGGAGTGTTGTGGACGCTGTGTGCTGCCCACTCAACATCTATTCCCATTGCCCCTTCCTCATTCCAAACAGAATCTCTTGGTCAGGCACAGTGGCTCATGCCTGTAATTCCAGCACTTTGGGAGGCTGAGGTGGGTGGATCACGAGGTCAGGAGATTGAGACCATCCTGGCCTACATGGTGAAACCCCATCTCTACTACAAATACAAAAATTAGCTGGGCATGGTGGCACATGCCTGTAGTCCCAGCTACTTGAGAGGCTGAGGCAGGAGAATCGCTTGAACCCAGGAAGTGGAGGTTGCAGTGAGCCAAGATTGAACCACTGCACTCCAGCCTGGCAACAGAGCGAGACTCCGTCTCTAAAGAAAAAAATATATATATATCTATTCAGGTAGCCATCTTTCTCTTAGATGGCACCCTGTGCTTCAGCGGAGGTGGATCTTAGCCCCGGGGTGAATCACGATTGTGATTGGGACCAAGAACAATGGTCTCAAACCTCTCGTGAGTGACAGGTGTAGGCATGGACATGTGACACAGTTCCAGCCAACAAACATGAAGCTTCCTGGAGGCTTCAGGAAAGGCGTCCTCATTTTTGACAGTGTGGTCCTCAGCCTCTGTGATGACCTCTCAATGATGTCCCATACCTCCTAGTATTCACACCCTTGTGTAGTTTTTCCTGTGTTGTATCAGGGTGGGGCTGAGTGGCCAGTAGAATATGGCAGAAGTGATGGTGCGTCACATCTTGAGATTAGGTATAAAAAACACCGCACTCATGCCTGTAATCTCAGCACTTTGGGTGACCAACGCCAGTGGATCACTTCAGCCCAAGAGTTCAAGACCAGCACCAAGCAGCATGGTGGAACCCTATCTCTACTGCAAATATAAAAATTAGCCAGGCATCGTAGCACATGCCTGTAATCCCAGCTACTCAGGAGGCGAAGTGGGAGAATCATCTCAGCCTAGGAAGTCAAGGCTGCAGTGAGCCATGATCGTGCCACTGCACGCCAGCCTGGGCAACAGTGCAAGACCCTATCTCAAAAAAACAAAAACAAAACACTGCAGCTTCTTCTTGAGAGCACTCTCGTCCTTGGGTCCCTCACTCTGGAGGAAGGCAGCTGCTATGTCATAAGCAGCCTTGGAGAGAGGCCTGTGCTTGCAAGCAGATCCTCCAGCCCCAGTCAATCTTTCAGATGACTTCAATTCTACCCAGCAGCTCACTGTCACCTCATGAGAGACCCTGAGCTAGGACCAACCACCTAAGCCACTCCTGGGCTTCTAACCCTTAGAAACTATGAGATGCTAAATGTTTCAAACTGCTAACTTTTGTGATGATTTGTCACACCACAATAGTTAACCAATGCACATCATGAGGAGAAAACCCTGCTTGTGTGATAGGAGGTCCCACTGTGATGCCTGGAATTGCTGCAATCATCCTGGTGACCGATCTCAGGACAAAGCCAACCTCTAGGACAGCAGAGCAGTAAGATGGGAAGCACCCAGGTCCTTGAGAACACCACTCAGTTAACCAACCCTAAAGCCAGTCCTGTCTCTAGACTACTTTTCTTATTGTTTAAGCCAACGCAAGTTAGATTTTCTGTTACACGTGACCAAATGCTTCTAACACAGACAATAAATAGAGAAATGAATTTCCCTTGTGAGATACAATGAAGGAAATGAACTGGGTGAAAAGATGGGGCAAAAATGGGGAGACCTACTCAGTGAAGGTGTCCCTTAAAGAAGCAGCATTTAGGCCAGGTGCACTGTGGCTGACACCTGTAATTCCAGCACTTTGGGAGGCCAAGGCAGTAGGTTAATGAGGTCAGGAGTTTGAGACCAGCCTGGCTAACATAGTGAAACCCCATCTCTACTAAAAATACAAAAAATTAGCTGGGAGTGGTGGCATGTGCCTGTAGTACCAGCTACTCAGGAGGCTGAGGCAGGAGAATCGCTTGAACTGCACTCCAGCTTGGATGACAGTATGAGACTCTCTTCTCAAAAAAAAAAAAAAAAAGAAAAAAAAAAAAGCAGCATTCAAACTGGACTTGAAGGATAGGGAGAAGCCAGCCTTGTGAAAGGAAGCAGGAGGTGAGTTGCAGGTAGAGGGGTCAGTATGTGGGAGACTGGGAATTCCAGGGACAAAGGAGCAGGAGCTGCCCTTGCTGGAGCATCCAAGGGACCAGGAGCCAGATGGGTTTGGAGAGGTGAGCAGGGCTAAGCCACAGCACACTAGGGACAAGAAGGGGCAAGAAGGAACTAACACACTCGTTCAGCCCTCTCCTTGGTGAGAGCTCCTATGTACACCCCTCACCACCTCCCCTCCTGTGCCATCACCCACCAGCTGATATGCACCGTGAGGCAGAGGTGCCAACATTTCCCTGAAGGGCAGAACTCTCTGAATACTCTTGTGGGGGAATCATTTACTCATTCATTTAGTCAATCGGTCAATTACCTGCAGAGCCCCAGGTGAGCACCAGAGGGAAACAAAAACCAGACGTAGATGCTCCCGGAGCTTCCTGGTGGGGAAGATGGGTATAAACCAAATCACCACATGAACAAATGTAAAAATAGAAAGTGTGGTGAGGGCTGTGAAGTCAAATACAGGGAGCAGTTAAGAACAGATACAGGGGGACCTAAGCTAGCTTCAGGTCAGATAAGACATCCCTGAATGAATGGTATGTCATCAGATCTGATGGGTGAGTAGATGTTGACCATGCAAAGTCAGGAAGGTAGAGAAAAGGAGGAGACAGAAAGGACTGGATTCCAGAACGAGGGAAACCACATGCACAGGCTGTGTATGGGAAGGAGGCATGTAAGTTCAAGCGTCTGGAGGACTAAACAGAGCTGAAGGAGTCTGTTTTTGCTCACCCCAGTGCCTGGTGGAACAGGCACTCAATATTTGTTGAATTAAGAAATGTCAGTTGAGGAGGTGGAGCTTGGCATGAGGTGAGCCAGATTATGCAAGCCTTGTAAGGCTGTGGTCAGAAGCTTGGGTTTTATTCCAAGGGCCATGGGAAGCCACTGAAGGCTATTCAACAGGGGGTGGAAGGGTGGCATGATCTGATTGGCAGTTTTTTTTGGAGGGGGGATTTTGAGACTGAGTCCTGCTCTGTGGCCCAGGCTGGAGTGCAGTGGTGCGATCTCGACTCACTGTAACCTCCGCCTCCCAGGTTCGAGCAATTCTTCTGTCTCAGCCTCCTGAGTAGCTGGGACTACAGTCGTGCACCACCACGCCTGCCTAATTTTTGTATTTTTAGTAGAGATGGGGTTTCATCATGTTAGCTAGGCTGGTCTCAAACTCCTGACCTCCTGTGATCTGCCTGCCTTGGCCTCCCAAAGTGCTGCGATTACAGGGATGAGTCACCGCACCCAGCCAGATAGGCTGTTTTATTAGACCACTCTGACTTTGGGTGGGAAACTGACAGAAACTTGATAATAAACTGGAAGACAAACCAAGAAGTGATTGCTGAGGTCCAGATAAGAGATGATAGAGGCTCATGCTTGGGAGATAGAGATGGAGAGGAGTGGTAACATAAATATACTTATTCATTCAAAAAACATTTATTGGCTGGGCGCGGTGGCTCACGCCTGTAATCCTAGCACTTTGGGAGGCCGAGGTGGGTGGATCACCTGAGGTCAGGAGTTCAAGACCAGCCTGGACATCATGGTGAAACCCCATCTTTTGAAAAAAAAAAAAGAAAAAGAAAAAACAAACAAACAAACAAAAAACATTTATTGAGCATCTTGCTGGGCACAGTAGCTCATGCTTGTAATTCCAGCACTTTGGAAGGCTGAGACGAGCGGATTGCCTGAGCTCAGGAGTTTGAGACCAGCCCAGGCAACATGGTGAAAGCCCGCCTCAACAACAACAAAAACATATATGCAGAAATTAGTCTGGCGTGGTGGCGCATGCCTGTAGTCCCTGCTACTTGGGGAGCTGAGGTGGGAACATCGCTTGAGCCCGGGAGGCTGAGGTTGCAGTGAGCTGAGATCATGCCACTGCACTCCATTCTGGGTGACAGAGTGAGATCTTGTCTCAAAAAAAAAAAACAAAAACAAAAACAACAAACATCTATCGAGCATCTATTATGTGCCAGGCTCAGAGGTGCTGGAGATTTTCAGATGAGCAAAAATTGACATGGTTCTTACCTTATGGAGCTTTATTAATAATTAATTAAATAATATTACAAACAAATGTAGAATTACAATTATGACAAACAGTGGCTTACTCCTAAAATCCTGGTACTTTGGGGGGCCGAAGAGGGAGGATTGTTTGAGTCCAAGAGCCTGAGACCAGCTGAGCAACATGGCGAAACCCTGTCTCTACAAAAAATACTGAAAAAATAGTCAGGCATGGTGGTGCACACCCTTAGTCCCAGGTACTCGAGAGGCTGAGTGGGAGGATTATTTAAGCCCAGGTTAAGGCTGCAGTGAGCCGTGATTGTGCCACTGCACTCCAGCCTGGGCAACACAGTGAGACCCTACCTCAAATAACAGAAAAACTCTTGCCTTAGCCTCCCAAAGTGTTGGAATTACAGGTGTAAGCCACCATACCAAACCAAAATTATTTAAAAAAACAATGAATAGGCCAGGTGCAGTGGCTCATGCCTGTAATCCCAACATTTTGGGAGGCCAAGGTGGGCAGATCACAGGAGGTCAGCAGTTTGAGACCAGCCTAGCTAACATGATGAAACCCCATCTCTACTAAAAATACAAAAATTAAGCAGGCGTGGTGGTGCACGTCTGTAATCCCAGCTACTCGGGAGGCTGAGGCACAAGAATCGCTTGAACCCAGGAGGCTGAAGTTGCAGTGAGCCGAGATCTTGCCATTGCACTCCAGCCTGGGTGACAGAGTGAGACTCTGTCTCAAAACAATTTGTAAAAAGAGGTGTGAGATTCCAGGCAAAGGAAACAGCACACACAAAGGCCCTGTGATGAGTATGGGCAGAATGGCTGGAACCTAGAAACTGAGAGACAGCGTGGCGTCAGCAGTGGGAAGGACCACACCATGGAGGACCCATGCGCCATGCCAAGGAAGAGTTTATTACAAGAGCACTGGGAAAGCACTGGAAAGGTTTCAGCAGATGGGCAACACAATCAGATTGACAATTTGAAAAGATGATCAGGACTACCACCTGGAGAAGGGACTGAGGAAACGGGAAGAAGAGCGGTAGTGAGGGGTCCAGACAGGAGCACCAATCCTGGTGGGAGATGGGGACAGGCCATGAGTTTGACTTGACTTGGCACTCTGCGGACAGCAGTTTCCTTTTTCTTTCTTTCTTTCTTCTTCTTCTTATTTTATTTATTTATTTATTTGAGACAGAGTCTCACTCTTGCCCAGGCTGGAGTGCAATGGCGTGATCTCGGCTCACGGCCACCTCCACCTCCCAGGTTCAAGCGATTCTCCTGCCTCAGCCTCCCAAGTAGCTGGGACTATAGGCACATGCCACCACGCCTGGCTAATTTTTGTATTTTTGGTAGAGACAGGGTTTCATCATCTTGCCCAGGCTGGTCTCAAACTCCTGGCCTCAAGTAATCCTTCCATCTCAGCCTCCCAACGTGCTAGGATTAATTACAGGCATGAACTACCGCATCAGGCCTCTTCCTTTTTTTTCTTTGAAACAGGGTCTCACTCTGTCACCAAGTTGGAGTGCAATGGCACCATTATGGCTCACTGCAGCCTCAACCTTCTGGGCTCAAAGGATGCTCCTGTCTCAGCCTCCTGAGTAGCTGGGAATACAGGCACACACCACCATGCCTAGTTAATTATTTTTAGTTTTCCCTGTAGAGATAGGGTCTCGATATATTACCCACACTGGTCTTGAACTCCTGGACTCAAGTGATACTCCTGCCTCAGCCTCCCAAAGTGATGGAATTACAGGTATAAGCCACTATTGCCTGACAGCAATTTCTTATATAGATGTGGTGCTCACAGGAAGGGTCTGATCCCATAGCCCAGGAAAGAGGAGTCAGAAGGGAAGGAGGAAAGAACACATAAGTTCTAGGAGGGACTCAGCCTTCAAAAGCCTGGAGTGTGCCGCAGGGAGCAGTGGCTCATGCTTATAATCCCAGCACTTTGGGAGGCCAAGGCGGGCAGATCACTCGAGGTCAGGAGTTCAAGATCAGCCTGACCAACATGGAGAAACCCTGTCTCTACTAAAATTAGCCAGGCATGGTGGAGCATACCTGTAATCCCAGCTACTCGGAGGCCGAGGCAGGAGAATCCCTTGAACCTGGGAGACAGAGGCTGTGTTGAGCTGATATCACTCCACTGGACTCCAGCCTGGGCAACAAGAGGGAAACTCCGTCTCAAAAAAACAAAAACAAAGCAAAAAAGCCTGGAGTGTGGCTCCTCCAAGGGGGCCCTGAGGCGCAGGGAGGGCTTTGGAAGAACTGGCCCATGCTGCAGGGAGGTAGTCTCCAGGTCCGATTTCCTGGTTTCCAGCTGAAGATTGAGGAATGTCCGGTTTGTTCCAGGCTCTGAGAGAGTCTGAAGAGAGCAGAGGCGGAGGCAGAAGCCATCCCTTCTGGAGATCCCTCCCTTTCCCCAGCTCTGCCCTTTCCCCAGTAGGGCCAGAGCAGGAAGGGCCAGAGGGAGGCAGCAAAATACCCCTCCCTCATCTCTTCATCCCAGCCGCCAACGCTCTTGAACTCCATCTCTGTTACGACACCCCCGCCCCTCAACACACACACACGCTCTTTCTTTAACAGGACTCCCCAGCTCCGCTGTGTCCCTCTGGTGCCCGTGGGCCCCCTCAAGGGAACATTCAGTCCAACCCTAAGCCTGTGCCCAGCTTACCCAAGAACGGCTATCTCGCGCCCCCTGGTGGTAAAATGAGCACATTGGCAAGGCAGTTGTTGCAATTGCCGGGACTACCATGGACCAGACCACAGCGCTATGGCCGATGTCCTGGCTGCAGGAAATGTGTGTTCTCCTCTAGGCTTGGCCAGTGACTCACTGTATAACTGGGCAACCCTCTGGACCTCTGTAAGCTTCAATTTCCTCATCTGCAAATTAGGGCTAGTGATATGGGGTAAGGTATTCCTTGAACTAATGTACAGAGTAAGAGTCTTAATGCCGGGTGCTGTGGCTCACACCTGTAATCCCAGCACTTTGGGAGGCTGAGGCGGGTGGATCACCTGAGGTCAGGGGTTCGAGACCAGCCTGACCAACGTGGAGAAACCCCGTCTCTACTAAAAATACAAAATTAGCCGGGTGTGGTGGCACGTGCCTGTAATCCCAGCTACTTAGGGAGGCTGAGGCAGGAGAATTGCTTGAACCTGGGAGGTGGAGATTGCAGTGAGCCAAGATCGCACCATTGCACCCCAGCCTGGGTAACAAGAGTGAAACTCCATTTAAAAAAAAAAAGTCTTAGTTGCAAAGTCCCCTCACCACCATGAGGGGCCATGATATCTGGAGGTAGCTCACTTCACCTCCTGTGTACTGCCGGTCCCTTCCACAAACCACTCCACTATGGGACAGCCATGTTAGACATATCTCAGTGTGGCCAGATCATTGAGCCCTAAGTGACCTCTAGGGCATGGAGTGCAATGGTGTGATCATGGGTCACTGAAGCCTGGACCTCCCTGGCTTAAGTGATTCTCCCACCTCAGCTTCCTGAGTAGCTGGGACCACAGGTGCACACCACCATGCCTGGCTATTTTTTATTTTTAAATTTTTTTGTGGAGACAGATCCCGCTTGTTGTCCAGATTGGTTTTGAACTCCTGGCCTTAAATAATCCTCCTGCCTCAGCCTCCCAAAGTGCTAGGATTACAGGTGTTAGCCACCAGGCCCAGCCTTCCCAGTTTTTTTTGCCTTGTTTTGTTTTTTTTTTTATACAGAGTCTTGCTCTATTGTCCAGTCTGGAGTACAGCGACACCATCTCGGCTCAGGGCAACCTCCACCTCCCGGGTTCAAGCAGTTCTCTGCCTCAGCCTCCCAAGTAGCTGGGATTACAGGTGCCTGCCACCACACCCAGCTAATTTTTGTATTTTTAGTAGAGATGGGGTTTCCTCATCTTGGCCAGGCTGGTCTTGAACTTCTGACATCGTGATCCACCTGCCTCAGCCTCCCAAAGTGCTGGGATTGCAGGTGTGAGCCACCATGCCCGGCCCCAAATATTTTTTATCTGCAGTTAGTTGCATCCACAGATGCAGAACTCCTGGATACACAGGGCTAATTGTATTTAGCTTTTAATAAACATTGTGTGCTACATGGAAGTCAGCTGGGAGAAATCCCACTTGTATAACTGGCGTCTTGACACACACAGACTCAGCTACACACATTCATTTTGAAAGTAATTTCTTAATAGTTTGGAGTCATTCAAGGTTGCTTTGAGCTCAGTTGGTGTCTCCAACTTCATGATGCAACATATTCCTGAGATTAAACAGTTATTGCAGAATAAGCAATGATGACACCGTGATTTCAAAGGTAAAGAAACAAAACTTAAGTTACTTCAATTCTATGTGACCACTTGTGCTAATTTATTTGTTTGTTTGTGTATTCGTTTGTTTTTCAAGACAGGGCCTCATTCTGTCACCTAGGCTGGAATGCAGTGGTGTGATCATAGTTCACTGCAGCCTCAACCTCCCAGGCTCAAGAGATCCTCCCACCTCAGCCTCTCAGGTAGCAGGGACTATAGGCATGTGCCACCACACTTGGCTAATTTTTAAATGTTTTGCAGAGACAGGGTTTCACTATGTTACCCAAGCTGTTCTGAACTCCTGGGTTCAAGTGATCCTCCTGCCTTGGCCTCTGAAAATGCTAGGATCACAGGTGTGAGCCACCATGCCTAGCCCACTTGTGCTAATTTAAAACTTACACATGTATTATTAAAACTCAATGATGGACACCTGTAATCCAAGCACTTCGGAGGCCAAGGCGGGTGGATCACCTGAGGTCTGGAGTTCAAGACCAACCTGACCAACACGGTGAAACCCCGTCTTTATTTAAAAATAAATAAATAAAAATAAATAAACTCAATGATGGGCCAGACGCGGTGGCTCATGCCTTGTAATCCTAGCATTTTGGGAAGCCGAGGCAGGAGGATTGCTTGAGGTCAAGAGTTCATGACTAGCCTGGCCAACATGGTGAAACCTCCATCTCTACTAAAAATACAAAAATTAGCCGGGTGTGTAATCCCAGCTACTTGGGAGGCCAAGGCAGGAGAATCACTTGAACCCATGAGGCGGAGGTTGCAGTGAACAGAGATTGTGTTGCACTCCAGCCTGGGCAACAGAGTGAGACTCTGTCTCAAAACAGAAACAAAAACAAACCAAGCAAACAAAAAAACTCAGTGATAAGCAGAATTTTGTGTTTAAAATAAAAAACAATGTCTGCAGGAATTGGGTAAAAAGAAAAAAAAATCAAAAACAGTGAAAACTGAAAAGTGTAATATTTTTGTTTGCTAAGAGCAAATTTTAATTCAAACATGAAGTGTTTGACCAAATTTAAATAATGTATTTAAAAGTTATAGTTAATAAGTTGGGTGTGGTGGCGCGCGCCTGTAATCCCAGCTGCTCGGGAGGCTGAGGCAGGAGAATCGCTTGAACCGGGAGGTGGAGGTCGCAGTGAGCCGAGATCGTGCCCCTGCACTCCAGCCTGGGTGACAGAGTGAGACTCCATCTCAAAAAAATGAAAAAGAAAAGTTAAAGTTATCCTTTTCATGTTGTCACTTTTAGTTTTTATTTATTTGTTTATTTGAGACGGAGTCTCTCTCTGTCCCCCAGGTTGGAGTGCAGTGGCGCGATCTTGGCTCACTGCGACCTCCACCTCCGAGGTTCAAGGGATTCTCCTGCCTCAGCCTCCTGAGCAGCTGGGATTACAGGTGCCCGCCACCACGCCTGACTAATTTTTGTATTTTTATTAGAGATGGGGTTTCACCATATTGGCCAGGCTGGTCTCAAACTCCTGACCCTTGAGTGATCCGCCCCTGTCAGCCTCCTGTCTCTATGACTTTGACTACTAATTTGGTACCTCATGTAAGTGGAATCATACAGTATTTGTCTTTTGTGACTGGATTGTTTCACTCAGCATAATGTCCTCTAGGTTTATCCGTGTTGTAGCAAGTGTTGAAATTTAATTCCTTTTTAACATTGAATAACAGTCCGGTGTTAGCATATATCACATTGGGTTTATCCCTTCTTCTATCCATGAGTACTTGGGTTGCTTCCACCTTTGGGCTGCTGTGAATAATGCTGCAATGAACACGCATGTGCAAATATCTGTCCAAGTCCCTATTTTCAATTCTTTTGGGCATCCACCCAGAAATGAAATTACTGGATCATATGGTAATTCTATTTTCCATTTTTTGAGAAACTGCTATACTGTTTTCCATAATGGCTGTATCATTTCACATTCCTACCAGCAATGCACAAGGATTCCAGTTTCCTCACATCCTCAAAAACACTGGCTTTTGTTTCTTTTGGATGAAGACAGCCATCCTAATGGGTATGCTTGTGACTTGCATTTCTCTAATGATTAGTGACACCGAGCATCTTTTCTTGTGTTTACGGGCTATTTGTGTATCTTCTTTGGAGAAATGCCTATTTAAGTTGTCATCTGCCTGTTTTTTAATTGGGTTGTTTGTTTTCGTGTTGTTGAGTTTTAGGAGTTCTTTATATAGTCTGGATATTAATGGCTTATGAGATATGATTTACAAATATTTTCTCCTACATTCTGTGTTGGCTTTTCACTCTCTCAATAGTCGTTTGATGCACAAAAGTGTTTAATTGTGATGAAGTCTAATGAATTATTATTTTTTTCTTTTGTTGCCTGTGCTTATAGTGTCATATTCAAGAAAGCAGCCTTGGGTGGTGGCAGGTATCTGTAGTCCCAGCTGCTCAGGAGACTAAGGCAAGAAGATGATCACTTGATTCCAGGAGTTTGAGACCAGCCTGGGCAACATAGGAAGACTTTCCTTCTTTTTTTCCTGGAGATGGGGTCTCACTCTGTTGCCCAGGCTGCAGTACAGTAGTGTGATCACAGCTCACTATGGCCTCAACCTCCCAGGCTCAAGTGATCTTCCTCAGCCTCCTGAATAGCTGGGACTATAGGCATGCACCCCCATGTCCGGCTAATTTTTGTATTTTTTGTACAGATGGAGTTTCACCATTTGCCCTGGCTGGTCTCAAATTCCTGGGCTCAAGTGATCTTCCTGCCTCAACTTCCCAAAGTGTTAGGGTTATAGGCATGAGCCACTGTGCCCAGCCTTCCCCTGTTTTCTTCTAAAAGAAAAATTAGCCCAACTAATTTTTTGTATTTTTGGTTTTTGGTGTGTTGGCCAGGCTGGTCACAAACTCCTGACCTCGACTGATTCACCCACCTCAGCCTCCCAAAGTGTGGGGATTACAGGCGTGAGCCCCGCACCCTGCTAGAGGCTAGTATTCCTCAGGATTCATCATCTGCCCTTCTGACTCAGAATTCTGAAATTACTCACATCAGTTCTGAGGACTTAAATTACTGTCTCAGTGAGAGGCTGTATGGTGTAGTTAAGAGGATAGATCTGGAGCTGGACTGCTGGAGTTGGAACCTTAGCTCTGGCACGTAGTAATTGTGTAAACTTGATTACCATACACAACCGTTTTTTGGTCT
Organism: Cheracebus regulus; assembly: GCA_963574635.1. NCBI lineage: Eukaryota > Metazoa > Chordata > Mammalia > Primates > Pitheciidae > Cheracebus > Cheracebus regulus. The sequence continues at coordinate 41,728 of CAUYQU010049915.1, forward strand.
TATGTTGTCCAGGGCACTGCCTGGGATTACAGGCATGAGCCACTGCACCCGACCCGCACACAATCTTTTGTTCCCTCATCTGTAAAATGGCAAGAGTGAAGGAAGGCACATACCTCATAGGGTTGTTGTGAAGAATCAGTAAGTTAATGTATATAAAGATCCAACAGTAGGTTCTCAATAAGGAGTAAAGAGCATTTTCATTGTCCTCTTTTTTTTTTTTTTTTTTTTTTTTTGAGACTGAGTTTCATTCTTCTTGCCCAGGCTGGAGTGCAATGACGTGGTCTTGGCTCACTGCAACCTCTGCCTCCCGGGTTCAAGGGATTCTCCTGTCTCAGCCTCCGGAGTAGCTGGGATTACAGGCATGCACCACCACACCCAGCTAATTCTTGAATTTTTAGTAGAGCCAGGTTTCACCATGTTGGCTAGGCTGGTCTTGAACTCCTGACCTCAGGCAATCTGCCCTCCTCGAGTTCTCAAAATGCTGGGATTGCAAGCATGAGCCATAGCGCCTGGCTTCATTGTTGTCTTTAAGTTGATATTGTCTTAGCCTTCCAAATAAGAATCTATCCTGTCCAGGCTGGGTGCACTCCAGCCTGGGAGACAAGAGCGAAACTCTGTCTCAAAAAAAAAAAAAAAAAAGAATCTCTCCAGTGCAGACTTCTTTCCTGAGGTTGACAGCATATCAACTGGATGTCTTGCTAGTGTCACCAATTCAACAAGCCCAAAACTGACACCTCTGACATATCTCTGATTCTGTCACCAGTGCCCTCACCCTAGCCCAGGCTGCTGTCATTTCTGCCATCCTGGAAAAAGAAACAAGGTCTTCAATCTAGTCTCTGCACAGTAGCCGTAAGCCTTTTCAAAACACTACCCTGCTTAAATGCCTCCCGGGCCTTCACATTGCTCTCAGAATAAAGGGCACATTCTGTCCGGAGGCTTCCTGGGGCCTCCTCACCCTGTGGCTCTCTTTCTCTCTTCTCTGTGTTCCCACCATCCTGGACTTGTACCTCCTCTTCGAGCCTCAGGGCCTTTGCACAAGCTGTTCCCTCTGCCTGGGATGCTCTCCCCTGCTGGCCCACTTTAGTTGGCTGATCTTAAATATCATGTTTTCCAGGAGGCCCTCTTTGACCCCAGTGTTCTGTACCTACCCTAGCACAACAAACATCTCATCGTAACTGTTTATCTATTAATGCGCCTCTGCCAAAAGGTGAGTCACAAGAGCAGGAATATTTGTTGTGTTCTCCACCATGTCCTTCCTAGCAGCCCGGTCCCTGGCATGCAGTAGGTTCTGTGTGTAATACATAGCTGATGGAGTGAAATATGGGTAAGACGACGGGAGCCAGAATTATTGTAGTAGTCCGGAAGACTAACAAGCAGGAAGCATATTTCTGGTGCAGTGTGAGGCAGGCAGGGATGTTGCCCAATGTCCTGGAATCTGGGCAGGAATCAGGCGCTGAGGGCCTTGTATCCTGATAGGCTGGAATGCTTGTTCCTCCTCCTGTGGCATGGAAAACCACAGAAGGGTTTTCAGTCGGGAGGTAACATGATTGCAGGTGAAGCACCAGCCAGCCAGGGTGTGGCGGCAGGCGGGCAAGATTGGAGACAGGGAGCCAGTTATGAAGCCATGGCAGTAAAAAGTGCCTGGAAGGAAACACTGAGAACTGGAGCTGAGTGCAGTGGCTCACATCTGTAATCCCAGCACTTTGGGAGGTTGAAGCGAGAGCATCACTTGAGCCCAGGAGTTCAAGGCTAGTCTAGGCAACATAGCTAGTCCTCGTCTCTGCAAAAAATAAGGAAATTAGCCAGGCATCGTGGCACACACCTGTAGTCCCAGCTACTTGGGAGGCTGAGGTGGGAGGATTAATTGAACCCAGGAGATCAAGGCTGCAGTGAGCCAAGATCTTGCCACTGTACTCCAGCCTGGGGGACAGAGCAAGACCCTGTCTCAACAGAAAAAGTGGGGGGGGAGGGGAAGAAACACTCCACTTCCCCACCTAAAGCTACTAGAAAATAACGTGAAGACATCTCTCAATAGTGTTGCTGGATTTCACATATCAAAACACAGGATCCCTGTTATAAAGGAGAATTTCAGAAAACCAATGAATAATTTTTTAGTGTGTTCCAAATATGGCATTGTACTCACATTAAATAATAAATAATGTACTTACATTAAATAATTATTTATTGTTTACCTGAAATTCACCTTGGATTGAGCTTGTATTTTATCTGGCAACAATATCCACTGACTTTTCTCCTTCCTCTGCCTATATGGCTAGCCCCTTCCCCCAATTCTATCTTGAATCCTCATTTGAATAGCTTCTTTCTTTTTCTTTCTTTCTTTCTTTTTTTTTTTTTGGAGACGGAGTTTCATTCTTGTTGCCCAGGCTGGAGTGCAGTGGCAAGATCTTAGCTCACCGCAACCTCTGCCTTCCAATTTCAAGCGATTCTCCTGCCTCAGCCTCCTGAGTAGCTGGGATTACAGGCGCCCACCACCATGCCTGACTAATTTTTGTATTTTTAGTAGAAACGGGGTTTCACCATGTTGGCCAGGCTAGTCTCGAACTCCTAACCTCGTGATCTGCCCACCTTGGCCTCCCAAAGTGCTGGTATTATAGGCATGAGCCACTACACCCGGCCTTGAATGGTTTCTTTCTTTTTTTTTTTTTTTTCTGAGATGGAGTCTCACTTTGTCACCTAGGCTGGAGGGCAGTAGTGCAATCTTGGCTCACAGCACCCTCCACCTCCCAGGTTCGAGCAATTCTCCTGCCTTAGCCTCTTGAGTAGCTGAGATTACAGGCATGTACCACCATACCCGGCTGATTTTTGTTTTTTTAGTAGAGACAGGGGTTCAACATGTTGGCCAGGCTGGAGAATGATTTATTTTACTTTAAAAATCCCTCCACTTTGGAAGGTCAAGTTGGGCAGATCACTTGAGGTCAGGAGTTCCAGACCAGCCTGAAAATAAGGTGAAACTCTGTCTCTAGTAGAAATACAGAAACTATCCAGGCATGGCGGAACACACCTTTAATCCCAGCTACTTGGGAGGCTCAGGCAGGAGAATCACTTGAACCTGGGAGGTAGAGGTTGCAGTGAGCCAAGATCAAGCCATTGCACTCCAGCCTGGGTGATAGAGCAAGACTCCATTTTAAAAAAAAATTAAAAAGGCCAGGCATGGTGCCTCATACCTGTTATCCCAGCACTTTGGGAGGCTGAGGCAGGCAGATCATCTGGGGTTAGGAACTTGAGAACAGCCTGGCCAATATGGTGAAACCCTGTCTATACTAAAAAATACAAAAACTTGGGCTGGGCGTGGCGGCACACGCCTTTAGTCCCAGCTGCTCAGGAGGCTGAGGCAGGAGAATCGCTTGAACCCAGGAGGCGGAGGTTACAAAGAGCTGAGATGGTGCCACTGCACTCCAGCTTGGGCAATAGAGCAAGACACTGTTTAAAAAAAAAATTAGGCCGGGCACGGTGGCTCACGCCTGTAATCCAAGCACTTTGGAGGCCAAGGCGGGCGGATCACCTGAGGTTGGGAGTTCAAGACCAGCCTGACCAACACGGTGAAACGCCGTTTTTTTAAAAAAAAAAAAAAAAATTTTTTTAAATAAATAAAATAATAATAATAATAAATAAATAATTAAGTTGAGGGACTTTTCAAATTTTTATTTTATTTTTTTGAGAGAATCTTGCTCTTGTATCCCAGTCTGGAGGGCAATGATGCTATCTCAGCTCACCACAACCTCCTCCGTCTCCTGGCTTCAAGTGATTCTTCTGCTTCAGCCTCTCAAATAGCTGGGACTATAGGCACCCACCACCACACCTGGCTAATTTTTGTATTTTCAGTAGAAATGAGGTTTCTCCATGTCGGCCAGGCTGGTCTCAGACTTCTGACCCCAGGTGATCTGCCCTGCCAGGTCTCCCAAAGTGCTGGGATTACAGGCATGGACCACCACGCCCAGCCCCAATTTTTTTTTTAATTTTTATTGTTTTATACCTTCAACTATTAAGGGAGGAAACGTTCTTATCCCTCTATAAAAAACAGAGATGGGAATAGGATCTCACTATGTTGCCCAGGCTGGTCTTGAACTGCGGGCCTTAAGTGATCCTCCTGACTTGGCCTCCCAAACTGCTGGCATTACAGGTATGAGTCACCATGACCTGCCAAAAGTTCCTCAACTTTCTGTTTTAAAAATTGCCACCAAACCTTTCTGCCATGCCAGTGGTAGGGTTCCTGGCCTCACATAGTGCCCAGCCCTAAAACACAGGAGCGTAGGCCATCAGGGTCTGCCAGGCGAGGTGTGTGGGAGGAACAGGGCAGGCAGCTCTGGCCTCAGGCACAAAGGGCTGAGTCCAGATCCTGGGGTCAGGTACTGGGAATTGAATCTGGACACTGAGCACTGTGTCCTAACACAAGAAACCATTTCCTGGCTCATGGCAGTGGTCTCTGGGTCCTAAAAACCAGGACCAGGGCAGAGCCCACAGGTCTCTGATCTCTGGGCAGAGGGCGTGGGGCTAAATGGCAGTCATAACTTGCTGCCCAGGGCAGGGCTGAGGGCGAGGAGTTGCCCAGCCCCCAGTTGTTTTGTAACAGCTGCTGGACTGGGCTGGAGGAGATGGGGTGGGGTGAAGAGGAAGAGGTCAGTGGGCAGGGGAAGGCCACTTGGGCAGGTCCCAGGCCCTGGAGGGCGAGAGAAAGAGAGCTGCTGGATCTCTAGGCCGCTCAGTGGCGGACAGTGGGCCCCAGGAACTAGGGTAGGAAGAGTGGTGAGGATAGCAGGGAGCATGTGCCACCTCCTACCCCCAACCCCGTCTTTGTACCCTCCCGCTTTGTCAACCTCCTGGCTCAGCTCCCAGACCGAGGCAGCTGGAGTGATTAGTGTGGGTGAAGGAGTACAAATGCCAAAAGCTTGTCTCATGTCTCAGAACACAGGGATCCAGCCAGGGTGGATGGCACAACTGAGTGAGAAATGGAGACCGAGAGATAAACAGAAATAAACAGGGACAACACCAAAGAGAGAGGAGAGAAGCAGGGCGGGAGACAAAAGAGACGGAAGGCCCACACAGAGCAAGGGGGTTGCGGGGAGGGAGGGATCAGTAGCTACAGGGCAGGCTGACCTTTTTGCGTCTCTTCTCTGACCCCGTCCTGTCCGAGTTCCTCCCCTCTGTGTCCCTATCCCAGGCTTTCTCAACCTCAGCACTATTGACATTTGTGGCAGGATAATCTTGGATGGTGAAGGTAGGGGGGTGTTCTGTGTCCTGTAGGATGTTTAACAGCCTCTTTGGCCCTTACCCACCAGATGCCATCAGCACTCCCCCAACTCCTCTGCTGTTGGGACAATCCAAACTGCCTCCAGACACTGCCGGATGTTTCCTGGGAAGGGATTGCTTCTGATTGAGAACCTTCCCTGTCCCCCAAGTAGGTTCATGTTCTTGAGAAGAGGCCAACCCTGGGTGTCTGTCTGGTTCTCCCATCAGCCCGTGTGCACAGGGCCCTGTAGCCCTAGCATGGCTTCAATTGCCCTAAGTCAGAAACCAGGGAAACTAGGAGAGCCACTGAGACCGAGGATCAGTCTAGGGGCTGCCGAAGCCAGGGGTACAGCAGTGATGAAGTCCCTGCCCTCATGGAGCTTCTGTTCTTATTCTACCCAAAAGGCATCCCAGGTGTGTTTTGGGATGTGGTGGGGTGTTTCATGACAGGGTGTACACTCTCATCTCTAAGGGAGGAGGAAGAGATGGGCCCCCAAGCAAGTCTGGACAAGATACATGTGACAAGTATGCATTTTGTTCCATGAAGCTTAGATGTCAGAAATGTCCCATTTATTGAATTCTCTAAACCAGATTATCTGCTCCAAACCCCCCTGCCAGGCTGGCTGGTGAGAAATTTAATCAGTCATGTTTTAGGAATCTCTACCCAGTGGTGTGCTGGTGAACGTTTACAAACAGCTTGGGATGCATGAGGGAGAGACTTGATTTGTCATGTTTGCGGACTTCCATGATGTAAACACTTCCACTATAGCCAATTTCAAGCTGCCAACATATCACTGAAGGTGGAGCAGGGAGGATTGAGCAATAGCACACTGTCCTGCAGGGTATTCACCTGGCAGATGCCAACAACTTTAAGAGCATTGATTACAGTAAACTGGGCCAGGTGTGGTGGCTCATGCCTGTAATCCCAGCACTTTGGGAGGCCAAGGTGGGCAGATCACTTGAGGTCAGGAGTTTGAAACCAGCCTGGCCAACATGGTGAAACCATGTCTCTACTAAAAATACAAAAATTAGGCCAAGTGCGGTGGCTCACGCCTGTAATCCCAGCACTTTGGGAGGCCAAGGTGGATGGATCACAAGATCAGGAATTCAAGACCAGCCTGGCCAACATGGTGAAACTCCATCTCTGCTAAAAATAAAAAAATTAAGGTTGGGCATGGTGGTTCAGGCCTGTAATCCAAGCACTTTGGAAGCCAAGGTGGGCGGATCACTTGAGGTTGGGAGTTCAAGACCAGCCTGACCAACATGATGAAACCCCATCTTTAAAATAAAAAAAAAAAAAAATTAGCTGCCTGTACTCCCAGCTACTTGGGCAGCTGAGGCAGGAGAACTGCTCGAACCCGGTAGGCGGAGGTTACAGTGAGCCAAGATTGCACCACTGAACTCCAGCCTGGGCAACAGAGTGAGACTCTGTCTCAAAAAAAAAAAAAAGTAAACTGTAGTAAAATAATTAGGGCATGATGCACTTTGAGTGTTAGTGGCCTTGAATATACTTTACTAAATTGTAAGTTTATAGTTAAATTTTTTTTTTAGATGGAGTCTTGTTCTGTCTCCCAGGCTGGAGTGCAGTTGTGCTGAGGCAAGAGATAGGGTCTAGAGGCAGGAAACCTAAGGCTGATTCACACTGACTTCCTAGCGCTAAATCAAACGGAAACACTGCAGCTATGACAGGAACTATCCTCTCCATCCACGTAGGGTGTACACCACGTAACCAATGGAAACCTCTAGAGGGTTACTAAAACCCAACAAAATTCTGCAACAAAAATTCTCTCAAGATCCCCTGTGCCAGCCGACTCCCACACTGTGGAGTGTACTTTCAGTTTCAATAAATCTCTGTTTTGGTTTAGCACCAAGGATATAAAAAAAAAAAAAAATAAAAAGAAAAAGAAATATCAATAAATCTCTGTTTTTGTTGCTTCATTCTTTTTTTTTTTTTTAGCTGTTAAGACACAAATTTATTTCAAACAGATAATTGGCAAACATAATTAATTAAAAGTTAGACTATCCCAGTGCTTTAAAACATTAATATAGCAGTAATTTACATTTGCTCAATTATGGTTAGCAAAATAAAGTCCAGAGTATGGCTGGAAATTACTATTATAATCCCAGAAAGTCAGAATTCCGTGGGTGCCAATGTTGCTTCATTCTTTCCTTGCTTTGTTTGTATGTCTTGTCCAGTTCTTTGTTCAAGACACCAAGAACCTGGACACCTTCAACCAGTAACAGTGTGATCTGGGCTCACTGCAATCTCCTGCCACCCAGGTTCAAGTGATTCTCCAGCCTCAACTTCCCGAGTAGCTGGGATTACAGGTGTCCGTCACTACACCCAGCTGATTTTTTTTTTTTTTTTTTTTTTTTGTATTTTTAGTAGAGATGGGAGTTTCACCATATTGGCCAGGCTGGTCTCCAACTTCTGACCGCAAGTGATCTGCCCGCCTTGGCCTCTCAAAGTGCTAGGATTACAGGCATGAGCCACCGCATGCAGCCATAATTTAATTTTTTATAATGCCCCTACCCCTTTGAAGCCCTGGTATATCCAGTCTAGAACATTTAGAGGAAGACTCTCTGGTCTTCAGTCAACTCTGTCCTCTTGGATCTTAGCCATAGAGGTCTGTTGCTGTGACTCCCAACCTCTTTGCACTCCCACATCCGTTCCCTCCCCACAAACAGTAACCGCAGGCCCAGCAGAGGTCCTGGGAGATCTGAATGGGAGTGGTGCAAAGTTGCTAGAATTCAAAAAAAGACAACAGCAGCAGCAAAGACACCCAGACCCCTGTTCACTTTCTCAGGCTTCGGAAAACTTGTCAGGGCTTCTCTGATGAGCACGCTTCCGCCATCCCTCCCAAGCTGGGAGCCCTGTGCTGCGGAGTAACCCAGCTTAGTAACCGGCTCCTGGAGCTGGGGCTTGGTAAACAAAAGCCCTGGCTGGGGGATGTCTTTTGGTGCCTGGCAACCTCTGCTTTTGGCCTGGCAATCCCAAAGCCTGTAATAACTGCCGTCTCCACCCCCAGGTTAGAAGGAGTAAATACCCGCAGCAAGGAGACCAAAATGCAAATTACAGCCTTGGGATGTTTCTCTGCTGCATGGACAGACCAGTGTGGTAGCGACAACCACCTGAGGCTCTGAACTAAACAAAAGGAAGGCTAGGAAAGGAGAGATTCTGGCTAGACTTCAAGAAAGACTAAAGTCTTCTTTTTTTTTTTGAGACAGAGTCTCTCCTTGTCGTCCAAGTTGGGAGTGCAGTGGCGGGATCTTGGTTCACTGTATCCTCAGCCTCCTGGGTTCAAGCGATTCTTGTGCCTCAGCCTCCCAAGTAGCTGGGATTACAGATGTGCACCACCACGCCTGCCTAATTTTTGTATTTTTAGTAGAGATGGGGTCTCATCATGTTAGCTAGGCTGGTCTTGAACTCCTGACCTCCTGTGATCTGCCTGCCTTGTCCTCCCAAAGTGTTGGAATTACAGGTGTGAGCCACTGCAATTCTCCTGTCTCAGCCTCCTGAGTAGCTGGAATTACAGGCACCCACCACCACGCCTGGCTAATTTTTGTAAATTTAGTAGAGACGGGGTTTTGCCATGGTGGCCAGACTAGCCTTGAACTCCTGACCTCAGGTGATCTGCCTGCCTCAGCCTAACAAAGTGCTGGGATTATAGGCATGAGCCATCACACCTGGCCAAGAAAGACTTCTTAGCCTACCTGGAGGGAGACTCAACACAGGCACTGTGAGGGTAAGTTGGTTCCCCTCCAAGCTGCCCACACGACCACTCAAAGCTGATAGTCTCCTGTACACTCACTGAGCTTCTTCTGATAGTTCCCAGTGTCTCAGGATAAAGTCCTATTAATGGCTGGGTGCGGGGACCTTCTCTGTGAGGTAGGAGTTGTTATATGGATGAGAACGGAGCTCAGAGAGGATAAGTCACTTGCCTGAAGGCACATAGCTAAAGGAGTAGTCAAGGGTGGGAATGTGAAGTCAGGTCTGTTATCAAAGGCTGTGTGTTGTTCCAGCTGTTTGACCTCTCGCCTCTCACCTCCGTCTCACCTCAATCTACCTTTTGCTGCCTCCAAGGAGGTGGGGGAAGGAAAGCATGAATTTATTGGTGAACTGCAAAACAAAAGAATTATGTTAGTTATTACTGAATAAACCTTAGCAATACTTTATATATATTTATTTATTTTGAGACAGAGTCTTGCTTTGTCACCAGGCGCCAGGTTGGAGTGCAGTGGCATGATCTCAGCTCACTGAAACCTCCACTTCCCAGGTTCAAGGGATTCTCCTGCCTCAGCCTCCTGAGTAGCTGGGACTACAGGCATGCACCACCACGCCCAGCTATTTTTTGTATTTTTTGGTAGAGACGGGGTTTCACCATGTTGGCCAGGCTGGTCTTGAACTCCTAATGGCCAGGCTGGTCTTGAACTCCTGACTGCAAGTGATTTATCCACCTTGGCCTCCCAAAGTGCTGGGATTACAGGCGTGAGCCACTGTACCCAGCTTATTTTTAATTACTAATGTATCGGAGATTGAGTCTTTCATAAAATACAATAAAAATGACTTACAGCCAGGTGTGGTGGCTTACACCTGTAATCCCAGGACTTTGAGAGGCCAAGGTGTGCAGATCACCTGAGGTCAGGAGTTCAAGACCAGCCTGGCCAACATAGTTGAAACCCCCATCTCTACAAAAAAAAATACAAAAATTAGCCAGGCATAGTAGTGGGCGCCTGTAATCCTAACTACTCGGGAGGCTGAGGCAGGAGAATTGCTTGAACCCGAGAGGTGGAGGTTGCAGCAAGTAGAGATCGTGCCACTGCACTCCAGCCTGGGTGACAGAGCAAGACTCCATCTCAAAAAAAAAAAAAAAAAGTTTTTAAACACTTTCAATTCACTGGGGACCAGACAAAAACCAGTGCATCGACCACACTTTGAGCAGCACTGCTCTAGAAGATACTTATAGTCCCTCCCCACCCACTTCCCTCTCCACCTGTGGAAAAGCTGCATGTGGCACCCACTAACTGTTGCCACTCTTTTTCCACGCTTGGCTCCAAGCAAGTTCCTCTTGCAGTTGGGGTATCCCCTTTGGGGTGGCAGTGAATGTAATGTCACTGACTCCTCTCAGAATTAAATTTGATAGTGGTGGGTCCCTGCAAAGTTATTCCCAGGAAAAGTCAAAGGTCAGTCCTCAGAAGATCCATGCAGGCCCTGCTGCGGACTAGGATTCAGAAGCCGCTTCCCCTAGCCCCTCTTGCTTCAGAAGCAAGAGCCTGGACCTCACTGATCTATCTCCTCCAAGCTACTTACTGACACACTTTATTTACTCCTAAGACCAGCTTTGTGGAAACAGGCACTTTATTATCTAATTCAGGGTTTCCCAACCAGGGAAATTCTGTCCCCCAGAGGATATTTGGCAATGTCTGGAGACATTTGTGGTTGTCACACCCCCGAGCGTGGAGAAGTACTACTGACATCTGTTGGGTATTAAGGCCAGGGATGCTGCTAGACATCCTACAATGCACACGACAAATCCCTCACAACAGAGAATAATCTTGCTCAAAATAGCAGTAGTGCCAAGGTTGAGAAATTCTTTATCTTGCTTAGAGAGGAAAAGTTCAGTAACACTAAGCTTTAAAATATGATTATGTTGGGCCAGATGCAGTGGCTCACTCCTGTAATCCCAGTGCTTTGGCAGGTCAAGGTGGGAGGATCACTTGAGACCTGCAGTTTGAGACCAGCCTGGGCAATACAGCAAGATCCCATCTCTACAAAAAATTTTAAAAGAAGCCGGTTGGGTGTGGTGGCTCACACCTGTAATCCCAGTACTTTGGGAGGCCGAGGCGGGCGGATCACAGGTCAGGACCAGCCTGGCCAATATGGTGAAACCCTGTCTCTACTAAAAATACAAAAAAACTAGCCAGGCATGGTGGCACATGCCTGTAGTCCCAGCTACTTGAGAGGCTGAGGCAGGAGAATTGCTTGAACCCAGAAGGTGGAGGTTGCAGTGAGCCGAGATTGCACCACTGCACTCCAGCCTAGGCAATAGAGGGAGACTCCGTCTCAGGAAAAAAAAAAAAAAAAGCCAGGCATAGTGTCAATAGAGTCAGCATGCCTGTAGTTCCAGCTACTCGAGAGGCTGAGGTAGGAGGATCACTTGAGCCCAGGAGTTCGAGGCTGCAGTGAGCCACAATTGCATCATTGCACCCCAGCCTGGGCAACAGAGCAAGACTGGCTTTAAAAAAAAAAAAAAAATGGCTGAGCCAAGATCTCGCCACTGCACTCCAGCCTGGTGACAGAGCGAGACTCCATCTCAAAAAATAATAATAATAAATTAAAAACAAAATTAGGTAGCAGGCGCCTGTAATCCTGTAAGTTTTTTGTTTTGTTTTTTTTTTTTTGAGAGGGAGTTTCACTTTGTCTCCCAGGCTGAAGTGTAATGGCTCGATCTCTGCTCACTGCAACCTCTGCCTCCCAGGTTCAAGTGATTCTCCTGCCTCAACCTCCCAAGTAGCTGGGATTACAGATGCCTGCCCACCTCCTGAGTAGCTGGGATTACAGGCGCCATGCCTGGCTATTTTTGTTGTTGTTGTTGTTGTTGTTGTGTGTGTGTATTTTTGAGGTGGAGTCTCACTCTGTTGCCAGGCTGGAGTGCAGTTGCAGGATCTTGGCTCATTGCAACCTCCACCTCCTGGGTTCAATCGATTCTCCTGCCTCAGCCTCCCCAGTAGCTGGGACTACAGGCACTCTGCCATGCCCTGCTAATTTTTGTATTTTTAGTAGAGACAGCGTTTCACCATGTTGGCCAGGCTGCTCTTGAATTCCTGGCCTCAAATGATCTGCCTGCCTTGGCCTCCCAAAGGGCTGGGATTACAAGCGTGAGCTGGGCCCGGCCTTTTGTATGTCTTTTTAAACTTTTATTTTTCTAGTAAGTCTTCTTCTCCTTCTCCTTCTCCTTCTTCTTCTTCTTTTTTTGAGATGGAGTCTCACTCTGTTGCCCAGGCTGGAGTACAATGGCAATGATCTTGGCTCACTGCAATCTCTACCGCCCATGTTCAAGTGAGTCTCTTGCCTTCTGAGTAGCTGGGATTACAGGCACATGCCACCATGCCCAGCTAATTTTTGTGTTTTTAGTAGAGATGAGGTTTCACCATGTTGGCCAGGCTGATCTTGAACTCTTGACCTCAGGTGGTCTGCTCACCTCAGCTTCCCAAAGTACTGGGATTACAGGTGTAAGCCACATGCCCAGCCATAAGTCATTTTTATTGCATTTTATGAAAGACTCAGTCTCTGATAGATTAGAAATTAAAAACAAATAAAAAACACCCTAGTTTTATATCATAATTTGAGAAATACTGCTCTAAAAACTGGCTCATAACCATCATTGCACATTAGAATCTCCTAGGTCAGAATTTTTTAGACAGGATCTTGCTCTGTTGCCCAGGCTGGAGTGCAGTCTTCACCTTCCAGGCTCAAGCAAACTCCCTATCTCAGCCTCCCAAGCAGCTGGGATGAGATAGAACCATCATATCTGGCTAATTTTTAAATATATTTTTATTTTAAAATAAAGACGGGGTTTCACCACATTGGTCAGGCTGGTCTTGAACTCCTGACCTCAGGTGATCCGCCCGCCTTGGCCTCCAAAATGCTTGGATTACAGGCATAAGCCACCACGCCCGGCCAATTTTTTTTATTTTTATGTTTTCTGTAGGGAATAGAGTTTCACTATGTTGCTCAGGCTGTTCTTGAACTCCTGGGCTCAGGTGATCCTCCTGCCTTAGCCTCCCAACATGTTGAGATTACAGGCATGAGCCACCATGTCCAGCCTAGGTCAGCATTTTAAAAATGCCGTTACTAGGGTCCCAGCCCATACTAAATAGATCAGAATCTGGGAGGTAGGGCACAAACACAGACATGGCATTTTTGGTAAAATCCCGAGGGAAATTAATGTGCAGGTAGAGGGAGAATCTCCACTTTATAGACATGTCAGCCTTGGAGGCTGGGCATGGTAATTTATGCCTGTAATCCCAGCACTTTGGGAGAGTAAGGCAGGAGGATCACTTGAGCTCAGTAATTTGAGACCAGCCTGGGCAACATAGTGAGACTTCATCTCTATATAAAATTATTTTAAGAGGCCGGGCGTGGTGGCTCACACCTGTAATTCCAGTACTTTGGGAAGCCAAGGCAGGTGGAATACCTGAAGTTGGGAGTTCGAGACCAGCCTGACCAACATGGAGAAACCCCATCTCTACTAAAAAATACAAAATTAGCTGGCTGTTGTGGTACATGCCTATAATTCCAGCTACTCGGGAGGCGGAGGCAGGAGAATGGCTTGAACCCAGGAGGTGGCGGTTGTGGTGAGCCAAGATCATGCCGTTGCACTCCAGCCTGGGCAACAAGAGCAAAACTCTATCTAAAAAAAAAATAATATTTTAAAATTATATATATGATATGTATAATTTATCAAGTGTCAGCTTTGGAAACAAAAGGATGGGAGCCTTTGGCAGTGGTTCCCAAATTCATCTGTGCGTTGGAATCACCTGAGTCAACTTCAGAAACATAGTGATGCCTATGATCCATCCAGAGACTGTAATTTGCTTGGTTTGGGATGTGGTCTAAGTGTTGGAATTTTAAAAACATCTTGAGATGGGCTGGGTGTGGTAGCTCATGCTGGCACTCTGGAGGGCCAAGGAAGGAGGACTGCTTGAGCCCAGGAGTTTGAACCCAGCCTGGGCGACAAAGTGAGACCCTGTCTCTACAAAAACATTTAAAAGCTGGGCATAGTGGTATGATCCTATAATCCTAACACTTTGGGAGACTAAGGCAGGAGGATCTCTTGAGCCCAGATTGAGCCCAGGACTTTGAGACCAGCCTGGGAAGCATAGGGAAACTTTGTCTCTATAAGAAAAAAAAAAAAATTAGCTGGGCATAGTGGCATGTGCCTGTGGTCCCAGCTACTTGGGAGGCTGAGGTGGGAAGACTGCTTGAACCTGAGAGGTCGAGGCTGCAGTGAGCTGTGATCACACCACTGTACGCCAGCCTGGAAGGCAAAGTGAGACCGTGTCTTGCAAAGAAAAAAAAAATCAAGGCCAGGC